>LOEQ01003242.1:49902-63503 GCA_001685075.1 Bramus lutescens | reverse complement strand
TCCTACATCAGGACAGTGGCCTGGGCTACAAGGACCTGGACCTCATCTTTTGCGCTGACCTGCGTGGGGAAGAGGAGTTTCAGACTGTGAAGGACGTCGTGCTGGATTGCCTGTTGGACTTCTTGCCCGAAGGGGTGAACAAGGAGAAGATCACACCGCTCACTCTCAAGGTAAAGCCAGTTGGAGATGGGCTTGGGCACAGCTGCGGGGCTTGGGGGCAGAAGACAGCGACTTGCTTTAACTGTGGCTAGTTTGACCCTGGTGAAGACCCTTTTTTTTTTGAAAAAAAAATTTTTTTTTCACGAGTAAAGTAAGGTGAGAGAATAGTGTGGAGTGTTTTAGTTTTCTGGGAGCGTCAACGCCACAACCCCGTGCTTCCTCCTTTGCATTTCCTTCTCTTCCTTCTCTGAATGGTTTAACTCTTGACTTTCCTTCCTGGACTCCTGTCCAGAGTACATTCTGATTGGTGGAAGATTGGAATGATGTAAATACTTTTTTTTTTTTGAGTCATCTTGTGATCTAGGCTTGGGAAAATAGCAGCTTGAAGCAGAATTGAGTCAATGGGTATTTATTGTATTGGAAAATGTGAATAGGCTCCTACCGTGGATTCAACTGACTTTTGCGTTTCAGATATTTAGTGATTCTCCCGGTTAATTTACAGGTGGAGGGTGTAGTAGTATGCCCCTCCCTTCTGTTTAGGTGGCATTTTTTTTTGCAACTAATTAAAATTATCTGAAGGTGATTTAGTTCCTCTTTAGCTGTAACTATAGAGTGTCACTGGAGGGCCACACTAGGGACTGAGAAGATTGATTGCCTAAGGGGTGAGGGACCGGGTGGCTGGAAAGGAGGGTGAGAGCCGAGCTGTATTCAACACTGCCTTTCTGTGGATTCTGTGTGAATATTGCGCCTATTAGACCATCTTCAAAAAATAACATTTGAAGTCAGACATGACAACAGAGCCTCTTAGTATGCTGCTGCGTCTGCCAAAAGCCTCAAACTATTACTTCTAGTCTCTTTCCCAGACGGCAAAACTACTCGTTAAATGTATTTTTTTCCTGTTTTCCTAAGACTGTTTAAGCTTGTAGGTAGTGTTTTGCTGAAACTTGACAAAACAAACAGGAAGGAGCAAAATAATACTCAGCAGGGAAGCTGAGGTGCATTTATTGTTCTTTTCCCCCCAGTTTTGCTCATCTTCTTGTTTTATGTTTTAAATTGTAGGAAGCTTATGTGCAGAAAATGGTTAAAGTGTGCAATGACTCTGACCGGTGGAGTCTCATATCCCTGTCAAACAACAGCGGCAAAAATGTGGAGCTGAAGTTTGTGGATTCCCTCCGGAGGCAGTTCGAATTCAGTGTAGATTCTTTTCAAATCAAATTAGACTCTCTCCTCCTCTTCTACGAGTGTTCAGAGAACCCAATGACAGAAACATTTCACCCCACAATTATCGGTGAGAGTGTCTACGGGGATTTCCACGAAGCCTTTGAGCACCTTTGCAACAAGATCATTGCCACCAGGAACCCAGAGGAAATAAGAGGGGGAGGCCTGCTTAAGTACTGCAACCTGTTAGTGAGGGGCTTCAGGCCCGCTTCCGACGAGATCAAGACCCTCCAGAGGTACATGTGTTCCAGGTTTTTTATCGACTTCTCAGACATTGGGGAGCAGCAGAGAAAGCTGGAATCCTACTTGCAGAACCACTTCGTAGGCTTGGAAGACCGCAAGTATGACTATCTCATGACCCTTCATGGAGTGGTAAATGAGAGTACGGTGTGCCTGATGGGACATGAAAGGAGGCAGACTTTAAACCTTATCACCATGCTAGCAATCCGGGTGCTAGCTGACCAAAACGTCATCCCTAATGTGGCTAATGTCACTTGCTATTACCAGCCGGCCCCCTATGTTGCGGATGCTAACTTTAGCAATTACTACATTGCACAAGTTCAGCCAGTGTTCACATGCCAACAGCAGACATACTCCACTTGGTTACCCTGCAATTAAGAATCATTTAAAAATGTCCTGTGGGGGAAGCCATTGCAGACAAGATAGGAAAAAAGGAAAATGAAAAATACGAAACGACAACAACAGAAAAGGTATGAGCCATCCCTACTAGGGATGTGTCTTGTGCACTGGGGACATGCTCCTGATTGCTTGGCAGTGCTTATGGATCTTTCCATTGTTAAGGGAGCATGATCTCGACTTGTCACTCTCTTTAGCCACCCATCCCCCTGTGGTCTCTACCCAATTGGAGTGTATCTTGAAACAAAAGAGGCCCATTAGTTAAAGCAGCCAGGTCCTCCCAAGATAACAAGGGAATTTTAAAAAATGGCTTGATTGTTGACAATATGGGTTTGCAACAACTACTCCCATAGCTCTGCCGTAGGCGAGGGGGAAATCTTATAAGGTGGCATTCACAAAAGGGAAAATACAGAGGAGAAAAGTCTTGTCTATCAGTTGAGGAGGTCAGGAAGTAACTATGCTGGAAAAGAGGGACTCCTCCTGGGGATTACCATCTGGCTTGCAGCAAGTGCTTTCTCTAGAAGATCCCAGTCTCCTCACAGAAACTGCTCAATCCAAATGAACAGTAGTATTTTGACGCTGTTCTCGTAATGAACAGTGGAACTTAATGATGACACATTCATTCCAGCTTTGTGCATAGCTCGCGTTCTTAAAGTGTGAAGACGCAAGCAAAAACCGCTGTAGCCAAGAGAATATGCTCAAGGACCAAAGATTTAACAGATAAGAATCCCCAAGGAGAAGAGATAGACTAGGATATATAAAGACTTACTATATTTGTTACACATCAATACACATCAAAGTGCCTGTTGCTTTCAGAGGGTTTGAAGTGGAAAAGGTTATTTTACGGTTTAATGATTATTTTATTTTATCAGGGACTCAAGAAAAAAAATAAAACAACATATAAGCTTGTGAATGGTGGAGGAAATGCCCTATTTTTCTTGGCAAATACCTATATAAAGTTAATATTGTTTGGTGTGATGTTATCATAGGTATGTGTGAGTATACTGTTTGTGTGTATATGCACACACATGTATGTGATATGTATGTATATACACACACTCCTTCGTCTATGACCTATAAAATAATGTATCAAATAGGAATTTTTAAAATACTGTGCATTTTATTTTTATTTTTTGGTAGGATCTTAGAAGACATGGGCATACTGCAATGACAAATTAAAACCCATATAAAATAAGACAATGGAGAGAAATGAGTAATATATTTGATAGGAAGAGCAGAGATTATACATTTTTAGTGAGTCTTTTCTTTTCAGTGAACCAGAGAATTTCACAAATGGGAGAATTTTTGGTAGAACACTTTTTAATTGACTTGACCTGACATTTTGAGAGTATGAGCCCCTTCCCCTTAAATAAATAGAATCACATGCCTTTAAGACATAGAAGTTGTGAATCATGGACCAGAGATGGAATAATTAATCCACCACTGCTCAAAAGAATTCCTGGGACCTGAACACTACTTCTTAATATTTAAATGAATATACAAATGAGTGCATTCTGCATTTTGGACCACTAGAATTTAATAAATGTGAAATGACCCTTTTTAAAGAGTATTTGCACAATTACATAAAGTTTATATATAGGATATATATTATATATACATTTTATAAATTTATGCCAATATGAAAAGTTTGATCTGGTTGTCACACTGCATAAAAATATTTAGTACTGTACATTAAATTAAGTCACTTTGCATTTGATTAACCCCAACTTCATTTTTTTCCAAGAGACCATTTATATACCTTTGTGACATGAGCTGATATGATTATTTCAGTGACAGCTAATCCTAACTCCTGTCCCAGCCCTGTAGACACTGGTCTCTGAAAATACATTTCTAAAAGCAAAACAAATGCATTAGAAACCTTCCGTTCTTATTGTGAAACAATAACATGAACTCCTTAAATCTTTGAATGAGTGCTACTTATGATAATTCTTTTGCAGACCCAATCACACAAGACCAAGGGAGAGCATAGCACTCTCACAATGGCAGTTTGATTGATTTTTCTGTTACCTAGGCATCTCTCAGATTCTCATGGCCAGGTTAGTGTAGGTTAATCTGTCTGGATCGTCCTTTTGTGTGTGTGTATTTGAAGCCTTAACAGGAACCAGATGGGTTTGCTGTAGCAGCTTCCCTGTGAATCCTCACCAAGCTGTCACAGCCCCCAACACTGCCACTCTCTTTTATAGGGAATAATTCCTACACCCCTGTTGGTCGGGTTTCCCTCATCACGGCCCAAGGTTTGAGAAATCAATTGCAAAGTCCCAGGAAACATTGTTTATCTTGCAGAGTGCCTGGCTCGCACCTATCAGAAAAGAGACAGTCCAGCCTGCTTAGCTCTTAGCAAGTTCTTTTGGACTGCTGGGGTTCAGAGGCTCATCTGGTGACCTGGTTTCTGCTTGTGATAATTCTGCATACGTGAGTTATTCACTGTTTTGAGAAGTCTGGAGATCTCTGGCTCTGCCACAGCAGCAACCTGCTGTTAATTCATAACACAGGTTTTTGTTTGAAGGAGCCATATTAGAAAATATGCCTTTCATTTACTTTCCCAAGTATTTATATTCTTTGCTTGATTACTTAAAGGTTGGTAGCTTAGTTGAAAGTGCCAGCATATGGTATTCAGATAGAACAGGCTGTGTTCAAGACAACTTGGCATTTACTTTAACCTTACATAATTTATTTCTATTTTGTGCATACTATAGTCCTGTGCATATGTAGTTGAACACACAACAGAATATATGTCTCTGTTTGTGGATGTGTGGCCTAAAAACCTGAATGTCAGAGCAAAGAACAGCTCTCTGTGTCTGATCAGTGCCTGTGATTTGTTTGCTTTTGTGTTTATCTGCCTAGTGCCCTGTTACTTTGAAACAGGAAGTTTTGCCTTCTGGAGGCTCTTCTCATGTGTTCAGTCTGGTATGTCAGAGAACACTTAGCCTGTGACTCTGTCCTCTTACAAAGTTTACTTCATCTGCAGTAAATTCAGCTGCCTCAAGAACTCTTACAGGGAGATGGACTTTGAAAAATTGAATCGAGCACTCACTTGCTTTGATAACTTTAGACTGTTTTGACCTGGGTCCAAAAACAAAACAAAACAAAACAAAACAAAACCCCACAAGGATGGCCAGAGTATCTGTACATCAAGCCAAGAAAAGAAGCGAAACGAAAAGTCATCATACTGTTTATGCCACCCCTTTCTGTTCGCTGTCGTTGGTTGCTTTACTGTGTATATCCTCGTTTTCAATGCAATGCTTGTTAAATAAATATTGTGAACTGTTTTATAAATGAAATGTATTATGTTGAAAGCTGTCAGCAGCTATCAAAAATAAGCTTTGTTGTGAAAGAAAAAAGTGTGTTGGATAAAACAAAAAAAAGCCAAAAAAAAAACCCAACCCTGTTTTCATATATAGCACCTATTTGAATATACTCTTTCTTTAAGATTTCTTTTAGCATCAACCATTTCAGTGCTGTGGAGGGATCTCCGTGTCACATTTTGTCATGGTAATGGCTGGCGAAGAAACAAGTGATGGGAGTGCCAAGTGGGGCATGGTGAGGGGCTTGGGGATACTGCTGCAAACCTTTGCAGAATGTAAGAGGCTCTGTTTCCTGTTGACCCTCGCACCTACTTCTTTAGAACCATTGACTGCTCTGAGTTGTCCTACTACAGCAAGCTGCACCTTGGGTCACTCTTGGCATGTTTTGACAATTTGTGTGTCACAGGCAGAAAAAGGATGGAAGATGGACTCTTCAAAACTGACATGTATGTTCGTATCAGTGCTAGAGGGAACAGATTGTGAATTTTGTTTACAGCATCCAATATTTGGATTTTTGTTTTTGTAAATAAAAAGAAGTTATTTTTTTCTATTGATTAGTGTCTGCTCTGTCTGGTGTTTAATGTGCTAAAGATCATGTCCTCTGAACCCCAAACTGTGTACACTGTTAAGCATGAGGCATACACGGGAGCCGACCAGCCTTCCTAAGCTATATTGGAGCCCAAGGTGACAGTGTCCAGCTTCCAGCAAGCCCATCTAAATGACTCAAACAGCTTCAGAAGAAACTAACTATTCTGTGCCAAACATTTTTGTCTGGGTATAAACTTAGCAGGGCTAAGTGACCCAGAAGACAGAGCTGTTTTCAGTATCAGTCGCGACTCTCAGCTCTGAATTTCAGGAATCTGGTAGTTCCGAGTAGGCTTGACTTTCGTGAGTAACCCAAAGGCTGTGAATCTATTATCAGTGCTACTTGAATATCATCTGCTGCACAGTTATGCTATTTAATAGGTTGTTTAATTTGTATGAGGAATATATATTGCTAATAAAAATGGTAAGAGGAAGTAGAAAAAAGAAGAGATTTGTGTGTGTGTGTGTACATGTGTACACTTGTGCAAGTTTTCTCTGGGTGATATGATTACTAAATACCACCCTTTGGGCAAAGAACTGACGAACTCTCTAAAGATTAGTAGGGGTTCTACACTATTAGTTATAGTTTCCCCTGTGTAGTTCATAGACTTGGGCTACAATAGAACATGCTTTTAAGACACAGGCAAAGCCTTGATGTTGAATAGAACATATGGTTGATGTTGCATCTATGAAAAGGGACACTCCTAGTATTATCTTCTTCCACACACACACACATACACACACAGTGATTTAGAAGGATAATAATGTTTGTGCATTTGTGTGTTAGTTTTTTTTTTCTTCCTTTGTTACAACTTTTTTATTCTTCTGCATCTAGGCTTTGCTGGGTGTTTGGCCCATCATGTAAGTTTTTTTAAACAAGGGTTGGATAAGGATAGTATGTGTTAAACTTCTCCTAGGCTTGGGTACACCCTGTCAATTCTAGTTGAATTATCAGGCTGCACTCAGCTAACTGGTCCTTTCCTTAGGAACTCTATTCTCTAAATATTCAGTTCCTATAATAAGAAAAAATGGCAATACTAATCAAAAGGGAAATTATACTTGCCTTTTAAATTATTTTGCAGTGGTTAAAACCATTGCATGTTTCTGAAATGAAGCCATAATTTCCTCCTCAGAACCAAGTTTGAAATTAGTGATAGGAATATCCTGAGACCAACAGACAAATATGTTCAGGTAGGAACAGGGGAGAGAAGTCACTTAAGAGCCCAGTGGCTCTCACCCAGCAGGGCCTACGTCATGGTTTCTAATGCTGCACTCTAATAGAAGGAAGCTGAGCTCTTTGGAGAAGTGGCTGAATCTAAACATAGGGAAAGAGAAGGAAATTTACACAGGGAGTATGGGATATATTGTTGTTTCAGAAAGAAATTGAAGCTTACAAGCAGGTTATCATGATAGAAGGGGGCAGAGCTCCAGTGGATGAAGCTGAAACTTGCAAAGCAAAATCAATAACTAGGATAATAACCAACATAATAAATTATCCATGCAACAATACTGATATAAATGAGTAGCTGAATGATTGAGTGAAAGAAGAGAGGAGGCAAATTTATCATGTAGAATTCAAAATAATCTTTATAAATACTACTCATTCAGTGAAGGGAAGATCAGCTCCATCTCTCAAGTGTGGGCAGTCTTGGTATCTGCCTAATTACTGCAACTAGTATAGAGGCCTGAGTAACCTTATATAGGTCAGGTTATTATGGTCAACATCAATAGGGCATACTTACCACCTAAACACGAGGGAAATTTATTCTCTTAAGTACCAAGCCAGTCATCCTTCATCAATGAACAAAGGAAATTTGAAAACTACCCAAAGCAAGAGAATCCACAAAGGAGATATGAAGCCAAATGTAATGTGGGCTCCTGGATAAGCACCTGGACCAGAAAAACAAACAAACAAACAAAAAAGGAAAAACTTTCAAGTAGAAACAAAGGGAGTCCGAGTGGAGTGTTCTGGAATAGTTGTGTTTTCATACTGGCTTACCAGTTCTGATGAGCATACCATGTTGATGTATGATGTTAACACTAGGGGAAACAGGATGCAGGGTTCATGAGATGCAGGGAGATCTCTATGATTTTCATAGTTTTCTGTAAATCTGAAACTATTCCCAAAGTGTTTATGAACAATGAGAAACAGGTGTCCCCTCCTCACTATTTCCAGATAATGATTCCATTCATAAAAAACAGTAATGAATTTATGTTGTAGTGGCCATGTATTTGCCATATTGAGATAATGTGAATAGCTGAAGATAAAATTATATATATATATACATATATATATGCAGATGAATACACACAAACACACACACACACATGCACACCCCAAAACTCTTAGAGAAGCCTCACTTGGACATTCCAGGAGGAAAAGAAGAGAGTTAAAGAAAGTTTAATCTATCACTAATGTTTTCCTGTAGTACAGTAAGAGGAATTAATGCTCAAAGGCTGTTTAGGGATTCTTTGCAAGAAATTATTATAAAATCACTGCTACTGTTATATGTCTAATATTCAGTGGAGTATGGCAATAGGTTATTATTTGATATTAATAACCAACTCCAAATTTATTGGCTTATTTGTGCTTATCATTTCAGACAGCAGGCTTTCTTGAAGTGGAAGAACACCTATTCTTAGATTTCTTTTCTTAGTGCAGTAACTGCTGTTCGAATCAGGTACAAACAGTGACAAAGAGCAGAAAGCAACCATTCCATCCCAGTAGCTTATAAGTCTAGCTGAGGCCCAGACTTTCTTGCTTAGGGATGGAATGCACCTGAACTCCAGGGTTTTACGAGAATGCAGTTAAGTTGTGGAAAGTCCCACCAGGATCCCCTTGAGAAACTATTGATTTTCTAGCACATTGTGTACTTATTCATGATGTCAGGGTTTTGTGGCATCATCTGGCCATGTCATTAGAACAAGACAGAAATCCTATTATTTAGGTTTTCTTTTTTAACAAAATTCAGTACAATAGGCCTCATTGGGCATAATGAATAATGCTGTTTTTTTCTATGCATTCATTCACAATTACTTAGGCTCTGGGGTTTCTCTATATCTCTTCAAACAAGGCCAAAGAGATCATGGTTTATGTATTCTTCATTTTAATGGGAAGAGTTAAAATCCATTAAAGTAGTTTAATACTGTTCTAGGAGCCAGGCATCACAGAAAAGAAAAGGGATAGATCAAGTTAAGTGCAAGGCATGAAGCTAGACCTGTCAGATTTAGAAATAAAGATACAGGAAGCCCCGAGTGTAGTCTTCACAAACTGCCTATCAATAGTGATCTTTTACAAAATGTATACCATGCAATATTTGGCTCATTTTCACACTAAAGTCATCATGCCTACATAAACCTGAAAGTCAGGCTTTACTGAGAGTTGCATTTCATGAGGCAGATGGGAAACCCACTTAAACTCACACAATAGGGCACAAAGTTTCGTATGGTCTGAGTAAAGGGTATTTGACCATCAATATTACATCTGCATAGAGCACCCCACAGTCGACCTTCTGAAAAATAGCTCATTTATTCATTTTAATAGTTAATGAATGTTCTTTATGTATTATTTAGTCTGGTACTGAGTCCTGAGATGGACCCAGGGGTAGAAGGTCCTTAGTTACTTTTCTCATTGCTGTAATAGTATACCTGTCAGAAAACTTTCTATCAGAGGAAGAGTTGGTTTAGGCTAACAGTTAAGAAGGGATACATGCCATTCAAAGTGGTGGGAAACGCAGTGGGTGAAGGAGGCAGCTAATAGCATGGTTTCATTAAGGAAGCAGAGAGCGAACAGGAAGTGGGACAAGAGAAAATGTTAAGCCTATACCAGAGGAATCCACTTCCTCAAAACAACCTTTACCTCTAAGGTTCCAGAACATTCCAATCCTGTGCTACCAGTTGGGAAGTAAGTGTTCAAAGACAAATTTATAGGGATATTCCACATCCACATCAAAATGCTCTTTCAATGACTTACTTTTCACATAAGATAAATAAAGACTGAAGCCCTAGTTGTAAGCTGGAAGTTCAGAGATGTTGTCACTTGCTGTCTCCACACACAGAAAACGGTATCTGGAGAAGGTAGCAAAGAAGTGAGCTTAATTAGCTTGGTTGCGGCAATTGTTACATAGTGTCTACATATCTCAAAGTAACACACCGTGCAGTTATAATACACACAGGTTTTGTTTGTGAATTATTACCTAAATAAGGCTGAGAATGGGTTTATTGAAAAGTTTGCTCCTGTTTTGTAGAAGGTTAGGTTCCTTTGTCCCGGAGGACTCACTGACTGAAAATTCATTTATTTCAGCTATACTAGTGTTAATTATTCACGAGGCCTACCTCTGTATGGGACACTGTATCCCCAGAGCCTCAAGATGAAGGTAATAGCTCTTGCAATGTGCCTTCCTGGGAGTTTGCAAAGGCAGAGCTCCTCAAGTGACCTGTGTACCAGGTATCTGCTCTTCGTGGTCGGATAGTTTCACCTTTCTGCGACTAGGACTGTGAACACTTGCATTCCATTTTCCAAAGGCCCAGAAGTCATAAGGATTTGACTAGAATGCACCTTGAAGTTTTATTGACTTATAATCCCTTTTGGGGTAGCTCATTAAATTTCCTTGAATGTTTCTTATGTAACTACGTTTGTTTAACTGTCATCTTGAAGTAGAGTTGAATTGTTGCCGTCTTTTCTATAGTGTTGAAAGTTACCTTTTCAGATGCTTTAAATGCTCTGAATATACTGTGTGCTCCAGACCTTATCTCTTCCCGATTTCCGCAAAGCCAGTTGTGTGTTTATCTAGTTAGGTAATTCCATTAGAGGGCTTATTTAAAGAAAGGACTTTTTTATGCAGCCTCCTGAGCTGCAAGGTAAGAGAAATCATTACACGGCTTCAACCTTAAACATTTAAAGAGCCCTCAGTTTTCCTGGTGCCTTTGACTTGGTACTATACTGGCTTATTTTTTATGAGAAACTGTAATTGGAGAGTGACCCAAAGCCACATACAAGCAAATACAGTGCAAAGCAGCAATGATATTCACATTTCCACCAAGTTCACTTCAACAAGGTTGAGGTCATTGTGGCTCCTTATGCATTTGACGTGTTTCACATCTGTATTAGCTAACTTTCCGTTGCTGTGGCAAACAGCACCACCAAAAGCAACGTGGGTAGGACCCAGTTTATTTGGCTTATTTTTCCCTGTCACAGCCCATCATTGAGGGAAGTCAGGGCAAAAACTCAGGCAGGAGCCTCGAAGCTGAAACCGCGGAACAATGCTGCATACTGGCTTGTCCTCCAGGGTTTGCTCAGTATGCTCACCCATTTAACCAAGCCAAGAACACCTGTCCAGGGATGACACTGCTCTCCCACATTAATAATTAATCAAGACTCCCACAGACTTGTCTATAACCTAATCCTCTGGAGGCATTT
Organism: Bramus lutescens; assembly: GCA_001685075.1. NCBI lineage: Eukaryota > Metazoa > Chordata > Mammalia > Rodentia > Cricetidae > Bramus > Bramus lutescens. The sequence continues at coordinate 52,160 of LOEQ01003242.1, read as the reverse complement.
TCTCCACGAGGGTCTCTCTTTCTAGATTTTCCATCAATTCATCAAGTCGATGAAAGTTAAGGAGTGCAGGCTTCTTGGGAAAGTGTTTGCTTCCCCCATCTCTCTCAGTGAAGGAAATCTGGGGTTTTAGAAGTAATTTTGACATAGATTTAAGATGAGAAAGAGAGAGAGAGAGAGAGAGAGAGAGGATTCTTAATGAATCTTGATTGTGTATCATCCTTTCACTAAATTCATTATCTCTCTGTCTCTGTCTCTCTGTCTCTGTCTGTCTCTATCTCTCTGTCTGTCTCTGTCTCTGTCTCTGTCTCTCTCTCTCTCTCTCTCTCTCTCTCTCTCTCTCTCTCTCTCCTCTCTTTCAATTTTCACTAGTGCTATTGGGAATAAACCTAGGTTCTCACACATGATAGTAGGTATGCTATCACCAGACTAGATCCTGAGCCCTGCTTTCCTGCATACCGGTATTTTTTGGTCTCTTTCTTTTCTTTTGAATTGTTGTTACTTTAAATGTTAAATAATAAAATGTTACTTTATCAGAGACTTCTCTCGATCATCAACTAAAAATTTTTGGAAAAAATTACTCTCCAAACCTCTTATTCTAATGTCACATTTATGAAACTACTTGAAATTGCTTTATATATTTATGTATGATTTATTTGTCATCCTAGCTTGAAGTGCTGTAGAAACAATAACTCACAGACCTATTACAATGCTTATTTTATTCTTAATTAATATGTGTATGTGGTGCTGCCTGTAGAGGCCAGAGGCATTGTACGCCCTGGAATTGGAGTTACAGGATTTCGTAAACCATTTTACCAAATTTGTTCTCTGGAAAAGAAGACCGTATGTGCCTTTAACCCCAGAACTGTGCATCCAAAGCTCAAATTTACTTGTCTTATTTCCTACTATATTCTTAGTGCTTGAACATTTTACACATAAGCTGCTTTTATGAATCAGTGTCTGTACTCTGATTTCATGTTATGCAGCCGTTTCCTCTGAGATTGAAATATTCTATTCTGCTGGGAAGTTCCTTAATACAGAAAGTACACAATGCAAAATGGCTTCAGGAAGTCACTGAAACAGACCAGATTCACTAGGATCCTCCCTCCCTGGGAGCATATAAATAGTAGAGACAGTTGTGTGTCACTCACAAACAAGGCAAGCTGTAAAGAAGGCAGTTAAAATGAATCCTCATGTCTACAAGAAGCAGAGGACACCTGAACTGCCTGCAAGAGGTTCAGAGCAACTAAACTACCTGGAAAGGGCACAATCCAATCTGCTGAGTGTGCTCCAGGTTTCCAGCTTTTGTGAATTGTCACCCATGCTGGGGTGTGTCTTGGTGATGCAGCTGTCCCTGAGTCGATTCTACTTCTGTAACCCCTCTTCCCTATTCCTGAAAGGAACTCTATAAAACTCATTGTTTCTCCAAGTTGGACTTTGGTGGTTATCTGTACTTTGGTCTGTCCTGAGTTCCCTATCTTGGGTGAGTAGGCATGTGTGTGTATGTGTGTGTGGCACATCTTCCCAGGAAAAGACTGTTACAGATGAAGTCTTTACTTTGGTACACTGTTCCAGAGGTTTGACTTCATTGCTTTTAGGGTCATGGTAATACAGACTGGGGCAGGGAGCCTATGGTGTAGTGAAGCTACTTAACAAATGACATTTAGGAAGCAAAGAAGGAGAAGGACCAAGGACTCACTCCCAAAGACTTCCATCCTTCAATCTTAATTCATAAGTTTCCTTTTATATTACTGATTTTATTGAGTTGTACATTTTTTCTCTGCTCTTCTCCCTAACTGTCCCCTCCCCTTCAACCCTCTCTCATGGTCCCCATGCTCCCAATTTACTCAGGAGATCTTGTCTTTTTCTACTTCCCATGTAGATTAGATCCATGTATGTCTTTGTTAAGGTCCTCATTGTTGCCTAGGTTCTCTGGAATTGTGATTTGTGGCTGGTTTACAATGCTTTATGCCTAAAAGCCACTTATGGGTGAGTACATATGATATTTGTCTTTCTGGGTCTGGGTTATCTCACTCAATATGATGTTTTCTAGATCCACCCATTTGCCCGCAAATTTCAAGATGTCATTATTTTTTTCTGCTGTGTAGTACTCCACTGTGTAAATGTAACACATTTTTCTTATCCATTCTTTGCTCGAGAGGCAGGTAGGTTGTTTCAAGGTTCTGGCTATGACAAACAATGCTGCAATGAACATAGTTGAGCACATGTCCTTGTGGTATGATTGAGCATGCTTTGGGTAT
>LOEQ01003242.1:30712-43921 GCA_001685075.1 Bramus lutescens | reverse complement strand
AGAGAGAGAGAGAGAGAGAGAGAGAGGGAGGAGAGCTTTAAGAGTTTAAGAGTCAGGATGCCGCAAACACTGAAGTACTCAAACCAGTCCATAAGACAAGCAGAAAAATATTTAAAATATTTAACTGGCTGGCTATCTAGGACACAGATATAGCACCCAATCATGCGATACTCTGTATCCTGTTGAGAGTATTTCTGGAGGGGAGGGTTCTGATGTTTTCTTCAGAACTAATTTTGTCATGGTAATTTAAGATGTGGACATATTAACACTCTCAAGTGCACTTAAATTGCATGTTTCTTTTGTGTTAACTTGATTCCTTTGAGTTAGCTTGTTTTTGAACAATTCACTAATAATTTACTTATCAGATAAATAATACCTCTAAGAAAGGAGGCCAAAATCTCTCTGTCTCAATCAAATATCTCATTTCAGTCATAGACATGTAACTTTAATATGAGTAAGTTTTGGGTCTAGAGAGATGGCTCAGAGGTTAAGAGCACTTATTCTTACAGAAGATGAGGATTTCATGTCCTAGCACCCAGAAAGCAGCTCATAACCACTCATAATTCCAGTTCCAGGGAATTCAGGGCCTTTTTCTGACCTCTGTGGGCACCATACACACATATATTACACATACAAACATATAGGCAAAATATTTTTACACATAAAGTAAATCAAACTGAAACAAAATATATGAATAAAATCATTTCAGCATCTCTTCTTCCAGGATTTGTATTCTGTGATATACGGAATAACTTAGACAAAGAATCCTTGCTTCTACCACAAAACATGGGTAGAGTCAGTGAAGGGGATTTTTTTAATATTTGCAGTTACTTAATTTATATAGTTCATATGTATAGTTTACTGGAAAAACTTCCCTCACCCATTGGAGACAAATGGAGCTTCTTCAGGTTGTTGAATAAGTTAGAATCATCGACCATATTTTTCTTGTTGTTACTGGTAGCTACTTGAAAACTCTACATCATCTTTTTAGATTCACCAAGCACAACAGTGGTAAACATTATTCTTCGTCCTGACTAAATAGGAAATGGACGCTGATAAGAACCAAGCTGGCCTGGTTCTAGCTATTGTAGAAGCAAGGAGAAGATGTCCAGAGGAAGTCTTAAATTTTATACCTTTTGCTCTATTCTTCAGGCTTCCACATGTCACCTCTCTTCTTATCCTGATCACAGATTGTCAAAGTAGGCATTTTTCTCAGTCCTCTGTACTGCAGAACAGAAGCCAGTGCGTGCCACAAGAAACAGACATAGGCAGGAGGACCTAAAGGCAAGCACATGTTCAAAAAACTTTGATAACTTAGTTATCGTTTCCATTAAGTTATGAAAATAATCTCAAATTTTAGATTAAATTGTATTATGATAATCTCAGCAGGGGAGCAGTAAAAATAAGTCCTGGCAAGTCTGAGCTTGTATACTAGAAATAAAGATTTTTGGAACATATTCAATGGTTATGCTGAAAGTTGATTTCTACCCTAAATACACAAAGCAAAGTTTGTCTGCCACAACCCATCTCCTATGAGTCATCCATGCAAAAAGCTGGTGCATGGTAGCAGCACAGTACATAGAAGGTTCAGGAAGAGCATCCAACTTTTCTTAACAGATGAGATCACCCAAATTGCCGATTGTGGATGGATTCCCTTCCGAAGAATAAGCATGATTTAAATTTTCAGTTGGCAGTCAAAATTCAATAAACTGCATCAATGTTGAGAAGGCTAGTTTCGATAGGCCATAGTATGGAGAATGAGCCAATTAATCTTCAAAAGTGATCAATTAGCCTGTCTCACATCCCTTCTTACTCATAAGCCACTCAACTGAGCTTGATGCCTTTGAATTTTTTTTGAATTTGTAAAACAGTAAAGTATCTGAAAAGAAAGGTAAAGAGTATAATGAGTCTCACTAGTCTTTTACAAAATTCTGATTGCATTCATGTAACTTCTGAAGTGTTCATTAATCGTGTTTGTGTTCCTATCACACCTGCTTAGTATGCTGCCTCCAACACATTTCTTGCTCTTTTTCTTAGAGTTTGTGACTTTTTCATAATTATGACATAGACATTCTGTAGGCAGCAGAAGAAGCCCTGAGTGTATGGCATCCTGACTATTGTTTTTGACATGGGCAAGACCAAGACAAGCACCCTAGCATGAGACCCAGAGGGAAATGGCAAAGTCTTCCCTTCTAGACCATGTGTGGATGTTGATAGTATGTGCAGAAATTCTTCACCATAATTTTCTCCCCTGATTTATCTATAGCCCATGTACTGCTCCTTGACAGAGACTGCTCCTACTGAGATGAGTTAAACTTGTCTTCTTGGTCCAGCTGAGTACCACAAACCTTGTCTTCTCTTTTATGTGTATGCAATAACCTGCTTCCTTATTCCAGCTATGTGCAAGGACTATGTGTGCCTCCCTGTTAAATTTGATACAATAAACACATTGAACTGGGCTGCTGTGGTTTCTCCATCAGAAAGCCCAGACTGTCACACCCCAACTTTCTGACTATCTGTCTGTCCTTTTCTTCATTCCCTTGATAGCTTCAGACAGGTTCAAGTCCTTGGGGCCATGAAAATGATGTGGCAACTTTCCTCAACACAGTATCAATAAAATTCTTTGTCACTTGGTCGGTGACATGTTTCTTGGAGGGCAGGATTGGACATGTGGATCTGATTCTCGTATGGTATTTATGTCCACTGATGCATTTATAAAATTGTGCATGAGGGAACACACATGTGTTTCAAGCTACAACCCTTATCAATTATTAATTTAATAAGTCTTGGATGAGGTAAATCCACATGTAATTTCTACAAAACATTTCTAGAGTACAGCTCTGCTGAGAACATCTACTTTAAAGGTTTGCTCATGCGGAATCTATGTTCCTTGGCTTGGATCCTTTAGAAAGCAGGGCCTGAAGCAATGCTTGTGCTTCTAAGGGTTTATTTGCTGGAAACCGGCACAGAATGTAGAGGTAAGAAGCAGATGTAATTCATCACGACACAGTGTGCTACCATGCTAGTTTCTGTACCTGAGACTATCACAGAAGACCCTAACCACTAATTCAGCACACTCATGCAAACAGCAGGGAAAGATTTTGCAGCATGGTTTGATGTGCCTTGAAATGCTATACAAGAGCGAGAAGTAACAAAAAAGTTCTCTCAAGCCCTCTGTTTCCCATCAATCATTCTTCACTTTAATTTCTAGTAGCTTCATTTAGTCCATCAACAGCTATGCCAGAAATCAGCTCTCATAGTCTTCAGATCTCATTCACTTCTGAAGGTAGGGCCAGTCTGGTATTAGTCTTCAACTTCATGAGATCTAGAATCAACTGGGAGGTAGGTTGCTAGGCATCCTATGGAGGGTATCTTGGTTCTATTGAATGATATGAGATGGCACATTGTAATAGTTGGCCTGATGGTTCCCTGGATGGGAATACTGAGCTGTATAAAATGGATTAAGTGTGATAAGCATACTGTTGTCACTATTTCATGACTATAGGTACAGTGTGACCAGCTCTCTCAGGCTCCTGCTTTTGGACTTCCTTATGATTGGCTGTAACCTGGAACTGTGAACCTTTCTCTCTTAGATTACTTTTGTCAGGATATTATATCACAGCAGCAGGGAAATAGACTAAGACACTGGAGGAGCAAAGAGCTTTTTTCAGAAGATCTAACTACCAAGATGCAGCATCATAGATGCTGACTGCACATCACTGTTGACTTCCAAATAACTACTGCAAAGACCTGGAGTGCCACTGACTGTAGAGATTTCCTGGAACCCATGAACTTAATAGAGGAGAAATGCTTCATAATCTGCTGTCTGTTCACTAATATCTGTAACATATTACTTGTGTAGGTGACATCAGAATTGAGAAACATTTAAATGTCTTTTATTCTAAATGTCTGTTGTTTGCTAAATCGATCATATAAATACCATGCTTTCTTCACCCTCAGTGCTCTCAGCCTGTTCCCCATGAGTGAGCTGTCTAATCAGTCAGAGCTGCAGAGCCGTAATCTAAACAATACACAAACTGACGCCAGAAGTTTTCAAAGTTGGATGAACAGGCTAATCATTTTGGAACTTAGAGACACTATCAGAATTTCTGTTTTTATTTTTTTTTACCAGCCTTTTAAAAGTTTATATTTGAGGCTGGAGAGATAGTTCAGAGGTCAAGGGCACTGGCTGCTCTCCCAAAGGACCTGGGCTTGATTCCTACCAGCTACACGATATCTCACAACTTCCTGTAACTCTAGTCTCTGAGAATCTAATGCCTTCTTGTGACCTCCCTGGGCCTTGAGTATGCTGGTATAAAGGCAAAAATGCAGACAAAATATCATACACATACCATGAAATAAAAATGATAAAATAACTTAGAAATAAAAGTGCATATTTATGTAGAATACATCTAAGTAGTCATACATGTATAAAGCCATCGAATATATAATAAGCAGTTACTGTGGGCATGTGTCCCAAAAATCTAGAGTCTTGTTATTTTTCTGTTTCTACATGAATTTTGAATATTTCTGTGAATAAGGATATGGTTTATATTCTACTCATCATAACAAACCATCTCCCATAATGAAATTTAAACAGCATTTCTTTATACTTATTACATATTTATGTTTTATATATTATACTTATAAAATATAACTTGCATATAAAGTTACATATCTTTATTATATGTTTTATTATATTTCACTTAAATATTGTATAAATATATTTAGGCAAATTATATATACAACAAAAAATTTTATGTAAGCATAGCAATGTACCTTAGAATAACATACAGGAAAGAGAAAGAACAGGACATTTCTCTTGGTCCCTTTTCCCCATTTATATGTGTGTATGTGTGTATTCCAATATATGTAATATAATGTATATTATATACATGCATATTGATATATATCAATGATATATATTATATATCACTGAGATATATTAATATATGATATATGATTCGAATACAAAATACATAGTATATGACATATAAACCTTATATTTGAGTTTATATAAAGTAATATAAAATTGTTTACTTATAAAATATATCTGTATATACCAATAAAAAAATTCTCAACTTTTATTAAGTATTATAAAGAATGTAAGTATAATAAAATTTAAACAGCAAGCCAGTATTTAGCTTTCTTTCATAGATACAATTCAGTCAATCTTCACAGAGGGAATGCCTCTCTCCTCTATCAGTGTCTTAAAGCTGTTTGGCTAGAGCTGCTCATTCGTGGTCTTATAATGATGCTGTGGTCTGGGAAATAAAACATAGCTGGGCTTCACTGAACATCTGTGTTTCTATGTCTTTCCACACACTTCTTCCAACACAGTATCTTCAGAGTATTAATTCTACATTTCTCCTCTACTACCAAGCTCAAAATTCATTAGATTTAAATTTATTTCATTCTAATTCCCTTAAAATGGATAACATTAAATTCCTTTTTTTTCAGGTATGCTGGTTGAATTTCTAATTTCTGTATTTTAACTCTTAAAATAGAAGGATATCCCCCTTAGCTAAGTCTTAATATTTAATAATTTTAGGAAAATAACTGTATACACACTAAAAGTTGATAACAAATATTTCAATTGTTTCATTGTTGGTTGTCTAACCATTTTCTGCCACAATTGGTAATTGACTTTTCCAAGAATGGCTTGAATATAATGACATCGTAAAGTACTGATGCCAGAGGAGATCTTCAGAGAGACTGTGGTCTGAGGAACTTTTCTGTTTTTAATCTTTGGTTCATTTTTGTTAAAGACTCTAAACACACTAATTGACAAGCACCAACCCAAACCCCTTCTGATCTCCAGGTTTATAGATTTCCTCATTCTGCAGTCCATGCATATGTGGTTTAAGACATAAAGGCAGGTCTGCTGCTCTCCGATTTGCAGAAGATCCACTGAGCTCTTGCATTCTCTTCTTCCGCGTCAGTGACCATTCCTTGCACCTTTTTTTTCTACAATCAGCAACTTGCTTTCTATTTTAATGACAATAACTGCTGCAAAGTTGCTTCCTGTTTTCTGTGCAATGTACTTTCCTGCCTCAAAAGAAATTCTTACTCTTAAAACAAATTGTTCCAGTTAATGTCTTAGCCTTAAAAACTCTTGACTTTGTGTTAAATGTATTACATGTAGAGCAAAATCTAGATGACAATCCTTCCTCCTCTTCTTCCTCCCCTTCTCTTCATTTTCTTCTGTTTACTTACCACTCACTTTTATGAATCTGTTTGTGTGATCTTATAATAAGTATTCAAGAGTGGGAGATACTTCTAGTTAGATTTCAAAAACATAATGTATCGTTACACATATGAGCTGTTACTGTAGAAAGCTCTGTTCCCTAATATCATTACCAAGAGGTGCAGCATTTCAAGACATGGATTTCTGGGTGATTAGATAACCAAACCATAAGAGTATCGCTTGTTTGCTGAATTTTTAGAGTCATCAATTCTGATAAATTTCAGGTATTTCTTTGCCTCTGCGAGGGTCCTACAAGTACACATAAGCACTTGTCTCAGTGGAAAAGCTGAATGTTTGAGTTTGCTTCACTGAAGTGAATTTAAGCAGAAATATGCCTGTCTAATCCAGACATGTTCTAAGCAGTGTTTAAGTGACTGGAGAAAATGTGAAGATTTTACAAACTGAATGCATATCACATTCCTGGAACAAACAAGGAGATATTTCCCTTTGCTAATAACAGGAATTCTTCTCATTCAAGTACACTATTATAATTCAAATTTCTTTTCACACTAATTGCTACCATTTACAATAATTGTAGTAGAATTTCTTGGCGAGGATGAGACAGTTATGCTTATGTAGTGATGTTCCCAGGCACTGGGGTGTTTCTTGAAAGTGTAAGCTCAGACATATAAATCAACTGATTGACAAGTGAAAACATTAGGAAATACGTTAGATCACGACTCTATGCAAATATTTGGGACCATACTTCCTCTGCTATACACTTTTCCTCAGGCTAGTGAGGCTCATGTTCTATAGATGGTAACCCATGAGAAGGTCAAGACAGCTCCTGAGGTTGTCATGACCTGTTTCCTCTTTCTGTGACTCCTGGAAACTCAATGTTTGTCAGACACTGCTCCCTTTGGGACCCACATAGTGAACTTGGTAATGAAATTCTCCACTTTGATGCTTTTGACTACAGATTTACGGTGGGTGGAGAAGGCTAAGCACTTTGGCCCTTACGCTGTTGGATTTGCAGGAGAACAGTTTCCTTGAGAAACCAGTCACACAGAAGATAGGGCAGTGTTAAAAGTTACTAGACTTTCACAGATTACCTTAGCACTTTCTTTATCTAACTTTTTAAAGTTGTCCCGCTTCTCTTTGTTTAATTTCCCCTAAGGTGTTGCTTGCTTTCTAATTTACCTATTTGTTTTGGAGTGATCAGATTCATTCAAAGTGGGCCTGGAGTCTTTTAATATTGGTATTCCTCTTAAATGGAAATCAGACCAAGTTGCATGCACGTGTGCACACACTCATACACACACACAAAGCTTTTCCCCCACTCCACATCCAACCACCCACTCCCCACACATGTCCTACACTCCACACACACACCTACATTTAACCAAATTATGCAGAAAGTACCTTGTTATACTACTATTCATAAAATTTAGAATAACATTGACAAAAGCTTAAGGCCAAATGAGAGATGAACTCCAGATAAGCCCATCCTAACAGTTCATGTACTTTATTTCCTGGCAATTTATGGGAAGGCTGTGGGCACCCTGAACAGCATTTTAAAACTTCGGTATCAGAAGAGCTAACACTGGATGCAATCGTACGGGTGTAACGATTTGAAAAATCTTCTAGAAGGCTGAGTTTGGTGTTTGTTTGCTTCATTTTGTTGGCACTGCCAGTGATGTAGGGCCCCTGTAGGGTGTCAGGCAAATGTTTGTTTTAGTTTATACTTTTACGTAACATCACTGTAGGAAGAAGTCAGTGTGAAAACTCAAACAGCAGGAACCTGGTGGCAGGAACTGATGCGCAGACCACTGAGGAATGCTGCTTCCTGGCTTGCTCATCGTGGCTTGCTCAGCCTACTTTCTTTTAAAACCCAGAACCACCTGCCCTCCCCTATCAATCACCAACTAAAAAAATGCCTTACATCTGGATCTTACGGAGGCACTTTTTCAATCGAGGTTCCCTCCTTTCTGCTGATGGCTCTAGCTTTTTCAAGCTGACCTAAGACTAGTCATCCCCATGGCCAGCAGAGTTTGGGTTCTCTTTTCTAAAATGGAGTGTTCTGGAGCTTGTTAGCTCCCCTGGCCTCAGTTCTTTCTTTGCCTTGTTCTTCAGTAAGTAGGTGTTGAGTCCTTTACTGTCAGGCGGTGTTCTTGGCTCTGAAGAAATAGCCCAGATGACAGAGGTGGAGCTCTGGAAGCTGGCATTTTGGTGAGAGGCAAGCAGCAAACAAGCATGGAAGGCAGTATGATTAATGATAAGTACTAACTATGCAAGAAAACCTGATGCTGGGTGCGTCATTCATGAGGCAGACTCTTTAAGCTTCAAGCTGAGGTGGGGTAAGAAACATCTCACAGAGGACATGCTTTTTGAAGAAAGAATTGAAAGAGACAAGAGTACAAGGTGTGAGGAAATGGTTTAGACCTTTTCCATGCAGCAGGAGTATGTCTCGGCAAGGGCACAAGTTTGGCAGGGGGCAAAGCCACATAAGAAAGTAACCAAAGTGTGGTGATCTTTTGTTTGTACCATAACAAATAAAGCTTGCTTGAAGAATCGAGTGTGGAGAGAGACCCACTAGTTAGCCATAGAGGCCCCGCAGGCAGAGGTGGCACAACCTTTAATCCCAGCACTCAGGAGACAGGCAGAGGGATCTCTGTGAGTTCAAGGCCATCCTGGACTACACTAGATTGATCCAGCCTCAAAGAGAAACAGAGCCAGATGGTGGTGGCTCACACCATTAATTCCAGTACTTGGGAATTACACGTCTTATATTAATTACTCTTTCCACCTAACCATACACCTTCCTGTCTCCAACTCCCTAGTGCTGGGATTCACAAACAGCATCACCACATTTCCTCTTCTTTGTCTAAAATAAGAGAGGACTGTAAGGCCGGAGGAGACATGAGTTCAAGGCATTCTATCTGAGGACTGTAGAGACAGGGTAGCTCATTCAGTCTCAGTATTCCTGAAGAGAGGATTTTTCCCCACTTTGGTCTGAGGATTCAATAGAGGTAAAAAGTCTCTTTAGTGGATGGCTTCTTTATTTCTCTGATTTTTCAGCATTTGCCCCAATATCTGACTCTGGGTTTTTATTAAAAAGACCAATTAGAATTTGAGCTATATAAAGAATCAAGCCAGAGGTGGGGAAGACTGGAAGGACCATGAGGCAAGGCCTTATACACTGATAAAGACTGGTCCTTCCCTGAATGGCTTAGGTTTGGAAGGAGGGTTTCGGAGCCTTTAGTGACAGGGTTGAGCTCTGTGCTTTCAAACCTCTCCTAGCTCTCCGCTGAGGACTCTATGATGTTTGACTGCTTCTCTCTCAATTCACTTTTTGTTGTTATTCCAGGCAGAAGAGTCCTCTTCCTGCTCTGTTTGATCTATCCCTGGGACCAGCTGCTTGACACAATGTAGGGATTAGTTATTCATGAACGTGAGGTCAGTGGGGTCACTTGAACTTTCACTTTCCCATGACCTCCTGAAATTAATTTAAAGAAGGTCACAGAGTGTCAGGGTACTCAAGAGTTATCGGACGTCCCATAGTGTGTTTAATAAGGCCCTTGCATATTTTATTTCAGTGCAGGAGCGTCATTCAATATAAATCAATATGTCTTATGAATGGCTCATGCCTGCCTTATTCTATGAAATCTCCATCAATCCATGAAAAGTTGTCCAGTGAAGTAGTGAGGTGGGTATTTTTTTGCTTTTTTTGTATGAGCCTATTATATTATAAATATATGAAATAGTTTGTAGGAGAATTGGTTGGATTCCAAGACAAAACTCTTCTTCAAAAATATTAAATAAACATTTCGTTCCAGTGCTAAATTATTCACAGTGTCAATTTTACAAATGTATTTCTGTATGCTATAACTGTAAATCCCCCAATACATTGTTATTTGCTAAAGAAATATTTTATGTAAGGACATACAGTTCTCCAAATTTAGGAGGTAGAATCCAGTGTGAAGGGAAACAGATGTTGTTCTATATGATCAAGTGATGAAAGATGTTATTGGCAGTTTTTAAAAGGAAGGTTATTTTTTCCTTAAAAATATTTTACTTAAGGTAAACATTTTCTTGGGTGTGAAATTTTATTTAGGAAGTATATTATATTGGAACAGAGAAGAAACCGTAACTTAAATTCTTTTACAGTTGAGAGAAAGAGGGATAGAAAACGTGAGAGAGCCAATGTTCTTTGCAATTAATTTCATAGCTATAAAAGAAAACATTAACTAAAAAGTGGAGTCATAAAAGAAAATCTGTGTGTGCCTGTTTCCAAAGCACATATGGATCCTCTGTGGAAGACTTTGGAATACCCTGGCACTAAATTTAACAAAGACAAGGCAAAAGCCTTGTGATGAATTTTGTGAGTTAAGTTGGCAGGATGTTTATCTCTTAGCTCATAGTCATGCATAAGACAATTTCCCTATTATCATGTATTGAAAAGGACATGTTTGTTAGTGGGAACATGTGTGTTGAGATGCAACACAATAACACTGTGTCCTTTGAGATTGTCTAATTACACATCAATAACTTGTGAGCTTTACCAGGGTGGTGGCTGCCTCTATGATACTTGCCTGGGAAGAAAATTACCTTCAGGACACTACTGCTCATTAGAAAATGTATTCACCGCCTCACTATGAAAAGGAACTTCTATGGGTTGGATAAGAATTATGCTAAGTTGAATATCTGAGAAGAATCTGGTAAAGAGGTACTGACAATGGCTTTCTCTATCCCTCATGTTTTATATTCCATCCCATCTGGCAAGTTAGGGTGAGGATTTGGCATGGCTCAGACAAGCATTCTCTTCTGATGCTACTCATGTGTACAGAAACTTGGGGGCTCTAGAGTTCTGAGTCTCAGCACTAAAGTCACATAAGCTACCAGAGCACTGTCTCCCACCAGCACACACTCTGGCTAGCAGTCCATCAGGCTTCGAGTCACAGTCTGTTGGGAAGGTCACTTCATTTTCAGAATCAGCTCTTTTTGATATAAGTACTTACATGGTGTTACGTTTACTCCTCTCCTTGTGTGAATGAGTTTACTAACTTCACTATCCCTGTATAAGAAACTGCCCTAAAGCTTAGCTTCTAGCCATAAGAATTTAACATTTTCCACTAATCCATAGCCAAGGGGTAGTCCTGCTGGTCTAGACCTGATTGGTGTATGGACTGTAAGCTATGGGTCAGCAATGTATCTTAACTGAAGTTGGATGAGCCGTTTTGTTTCTAGGGTCTTGATTGGAACTACTAGATTGCTTCCACTGCCTCAGGGTCAGGTGATTTCTCATCACCCAGCAGCTCGTCCCCATGCTGGAAAACACCACGACCTTATGAGAAAGATGGGGTGCTGGCCAATAGTGAGAGGGAAGGAATCCTGCCTCCTGAAGTTGGGTCTGGAAATTAGCAATGCCACTTTCATGTATATGTGTGTGCTTATTATATGTATGTGTGTAATTATTTAAAATAATATGTGCTCACATTATTTTCACTCTACAGATGTGGGAGCTGAGAAAAGAAGTTTAAATGACAAGGGTTGTCTTAATTCTCTGTGGTACAACAGATTAGATGCAGTGAAATCTGGAATCGATGCTGATGGGGGACACTTGGTTGTCTATGTCTCCTTCCTAGAAGTGTGCGCCAATCAACAAGGAGAACCAGGCTCTTGCTCTGTTCTTGTAGGATCACCAACTTCCTTGACAACTCCATTCCACTCAATGGATAGATGATGTTTCTTCTCCTTAGCTTTTTATCTTGGTCTTTATCCTGTTATAAAAATATATTCAGTTTTTATCAGCTACATGTATCTTAGTAGAGCACAAGCATACATTGTCCACAGAGGCCCCAAAAGGGTCAATTGGAATGGGAGTTTCAAATAATTGTGAGTTGCCTTATGGATGCTGGGACCTGAACCTGAATCCTGTGTAAGAGCATCATGGACTCTTGACTGCTGAGCCATCTCTCCAGCCTTTTGATCCTTATTCTTAACTAAAGGAGAAAAAAAAATCATGAGATTTTTTTTAAATAGTGAATTTTAGCACTGTTGTGTTATTGTGTCCACTGTGTCCTTAGGAGACAAATAGCGGAGCCGGGCAACCATTTATGGGATTATTTTCACAGATATTATATATAGTTTTTGTTATTTAGCAAATATTTACAAAAACTCTGTAGAAATTGCTCTTGTCACTAGCAGAAAGTTTCATTCAGGATCTGAACTCAAGTTCACTGGCATCAAGGTCACCGTGTACACAGTAATTATTCAGTCAGTCAAGACTAATTGCAAGACTGAATCTAAAGTTTCAGTCTTTAATAGAAATATTTAATTATTGATTTTATCACCTATATAATATTAACATAGTCTCTGTGTGTGTATGCATGTTCATTTGTGGGAGTGTGTGTGTGTGTTGTTCAGGTGCCTGTACACATATGTATGCCTGCATGTGGAGGTCAGAGGGCAACTTTGAGCATTGTTCTTTAGGCACTGCCTATCTTTTTTATTTTTCCTTTGAAACAGACTCCCCCACTGACCGAAACTGGCCAAGAAGACCAGAAGGCCGGCTGTTCAGTGAGTCCCAGAGATCTTCCTATCTCTGCTTCACCAGTGCTGGAATTAAAAATGCACAAAATACTGGGCCCATATGTATATATACATGTATATATATATATATATCAATATACATTTATGTGCAGTATATATGTATGCATCTACACATTTACATGCACACACACACATTATCTCACCTTAACACAAGCTAGAGTCACCTTTAAGAAAGGAACATCAATAGAGAAATGATGGGTGTGGTCGACCGGTAAATTAGAATTAACCAGACCAGCTCAATATAACAGATTTAGTTAAATAGTTGGAAAATGGTGAACTCACATAACCAGGGTCCAGCGCACACAGGGGAGAAGAAGAGAGCGGGCACACCTGAATCTCCAAGTTTATCTTCCCTTGCTCCAGGAGGCCACGCCCTAGCCAAATGTGATTGACTGAACTTCCCCATCATC
>LOEQ01003242.1:11569-29218 GCA_001685075.1 Bramus lutescens | reverse complement strand
GGGTATAAGCTAGCTGTGCGGGAGCCGGGCGGGATGAAATGCAGGCCTGCTCCCTTAATCACTACAGAGAAAATGGTTCCATAAGATTGGGCAGTGGGCAAGTCTGCAGAGCATTTTCTTAGTGACTGAAATGGGAGGGCTCAGTCAATTGTGGGTTGTGCCACCTCAGGGCTAATGATCCTGGGTTCTGTTGCAACACAGAAGTGGAAGTGAAATAAATCCTTTCCTCCTCCAACTTGCTTTTGGTCATGATATTTCATCGCAGCTGTAGTAAGTAAGATGCGTGGGGTACTAGCAAGGAACCTGTTTGCAAGGCAACTGCTTTGCCAGCTAAGCTATCTTCCCAACCGTATTAGCATTATATTTTCTCATTTTCAAATCAACCCCCTGTTTACACAGTGCCACTTTCTTTTCTTGTTATATTTAATGCACGTTACACAACTGTATATTTGTATGTGGCATCCTAATGCTATAACTGTAGCTTGAAGGCATTCTTTACTTATTTTAAATTCTTCTCCTCCATAATGCTATGCTTAGACTCCCAGTTGATATGGAAACATACAATTTCTAGTGTCAGTGAAACTTTTGAGAGTGTGCAAACTTTGAACCTCATGTGAGCCTTCACGAAACTGAACCCATAGCCCACTCCTGGCATTTCTTGACTGTACTTTTGAAATCTAATCCTTAGACTCCACTAAGTGCTGGGCATAATTACAACACCGCTATCTGCACCCTGTGAGTAGGGTGCTGAAAACCTTGAAGCTCATTTTTTGGAGGCTTCTTCTCAGTTACCTGTCGAGTTGTGTGCGATGCTTTCATTTATCTATTTATTTATTTTTCTTTCCCAATGGGAATTAAGAAGCAGAATAGGTTAGCAGCTTGTCAAATTCCAAATCAAGGCCAAGGGATTGGGTAGCCTAGATAAGAGATGAAGGAAATTTAGCTCTTATGCTGCTATTTGGGAGACTGAACACTGAGTTTTGTGAAGAAAGCACAGCCTGAAGAACAGAACAGGCTCTCTTTACACGAGCTGTGCTCAAGTATACTGGACTCCAATCGGCTTGGCGGTCGGCACCTGGTTAATATCCAGAACCCACAGTGGATCCATGTGATTCTAAACAGGAGAGACATTTCACAGCTTATCTCATTAGAGCACAGATGTTACCCACACACAGAGCTAGAAAACAAAGCACATACTGAGCTGAAATTGATTTCTCCCTCAAGAAATCAGAGTGCAAGGCACTGCAAAGCATAAAGGGAGCCACCATTGAGAAAGTTGCTTAGCTATGAATCCTTCCTTTGTGGTAAGCCCTGTTTCCATCCCAGAACCTGCTCACATTAGACATTCATTTCCGAGTGTTTTCCACAAATTTACTTTATTACAATGACATTCCTTGTCAATGAAGATTCTGTGACTCTATCAACTGAGGCTGTTCCATTGACTGGCCATCTTTTATGTCTGTGTTCTTTATGGCACACCAAATTCCCTCCAGCTGACAGTAGTGTTTCATATTGTGTTAATTATTTTAGATAATATGCAAAATCAAGGATTTCGTTGTGACATTTTCACATACGTACATCGTACAAATATTTGCTCATACTCACCCACATGAAGGAGGTGTCCTGTTTTCTCTCCTTGGCTCCTACTAGTCCCTGTCATTCCCCAAATAGTTCTATTTTAATGTCTTATATTATATATGTACATATTTTTACCTATAGATTCCACATATGGAAGAAAATAATTGTTCTTGTCTTTCCTACATTCTCTACCTCATTCCCCTCATCCTCCTTTTGATTCCCTTCCTTTCCATAAATAATTCATCTTCTCCTTCTTTTGGTTACTTTATGTCAATTTGACAGAAACTAAATCATCTAATTGGATGAAAAATGGACCCCATAAGTTTATAGGTTTTACTACTTATTCTACAGTTGATGGAACTATTTGGGAAAAATTAGTAGGTGAGACTTGTCAGATCAGGTGTGTCAACTAGGTTGGGTTTTGAGGTTTCAAAATACTTGAACCAATCCCAGTGTGCCCTTTCTGGCCCCTGCTTGAGGATCAAAACGGGAGTTTCTTAGCTGTTCCTGCCACCATGCCTTTGCTCCATCATTATGGTGTCTAACCTTATGAAGTTTTAAGCCCAATTACATAACTTTCTTTTATAAGTTGCTTCGGTCATGGTGTTTTGTCACAGAGATTTAAAAGTAGCTATGACATCTAGGAAGGGGGAATCTCAATTGAGGAATTGCGTCTATTAGACTGGCCTGTAGGCAAATCTGTGGCTCATTCTCTTGATGAATTATTGATGTAGAAGGGATCAATCCACTGTGGTGCAACTTCTGGAAAGTTGATTTAGTAGTTCTTCTGTGGCCTCCGCCAAAATTTGCAGTAGTATTATTTTTGTTTTACATAATACAAATTTTACTTAAGCTCATCTGCTAAATAACTTACTATATACTCTATGACTAGGGCTATGAAATATGAAAATCTACATAACTCTTAAATGAAAAGTTCATCCATCAATTTATTACTGCATGTATGTTTGCTGTACTCCATGGGTTTTTAAGAAACTGTTTTTGCTTGTTTTGTTTGTTTTTCACAAAGTCTATACCTATGAACTGAAGAACTGGAAAGGCAAATAGTTCTGTGCTCATTTGGCTTATGCAAGTGTGTGTGTGTGTGTGTGTGTGTACAAATAAACAAGTAAATTATGTAATGTATGGAGCAAAAAGCAAGCCAAGGAAGACAGAGAATATGCACTACAAGGGGAAGACAACCTTCACTCAAGGCCTTGCAAAAGACTTTGATTTAATTTTTATTGAAAATTTATATAACTTTTCAGCCCATGCCATTTAAGAAGTCTCCGTGTGTCTTCTGGATAATATATGACTGACAAGCAAGGAAACCAGTAAGGAGGACTATTAAGATAAACCCAGAGTGCCATGATGATACTGGGGAATGGGGTGGTAGTGGTGGGCAGGAACAGACTCTGAACAGTCTTCCATGGCAGAGCCAGCAGAACTTACTGAGGGGTTGAATGTGAGGAGTGAGATAAAAGGAACAATCAGAGGACACTCAGTTTTCACAGTGAAGGGATTGAAGTTGCTATACCTTGAGACAGGATGAACTAGGGGTTCAAGTTACAGGTTTACACTAGGAGGTAGAATTTTGGTGTTAAGTCAGACGCTGAGTCATTTAAATGAAGATGCTACAAACAAGAAGCAGACAATGGGGGTATATAAAGGTCTGCAGAGCAGGGGAGGGATTCAGGCCAGGGAAATACACTTGAAATTGCAAGCCTACATAAACATTTTAATGCCAGAATTAAATGGCATTTCCAGTGGAAGGTGCTACATATAAGAGCAAGGGGAGAATTCTAGAACTTGGAAGTTGTTTAAGGAAATGATGGTAAGTAATCTCAGAAGCTAAGAAAAACAGCTGCTGGACTAGTGAAAAACCACTTACCTGGGTATCCTAGAGGTCACTGGAAGATGTTACTTCAAGGGGACTGGTGAGCTGAGTCAAATATTCCCTTGACCAAGATGATTTGAATCATCTATGGTTTGGCAAAAGACAACCATTGGTAACTCTTGTTAGAACAATTGAAGTGGAGTGGAGGTGCAAGGGGAAGATTGGTGTCAGTTTCAGAGGTAGAGAAATCAGAGACTGAGTCAGATCAATTTGAAGAGGAAAAAATTGGCTGTGATGTGGACCTTAGAAGTGGGCCACAGCAGCTGGAGTGCAAAGTGAGGTCAACATTCCCAAGCTGATCATGAGAAGCAGCAGGTTATTGAGTCTAGTGGACAGAGACTGCTTCAGCTGATGTTGTTGATGATGATGATGAGAGAGGAAGAGATTCAAGTGTACTTTTGTGTACTCGATTCCTATGACACTTACATAATTATTCATAGTTTTTCCAGCCTCAGTTTTCATACCTAAGCCAGGCAAGAAAAGGCCCAAGACCTTAACAAAATCATTTGAATTATAGCTTTCAAAAGCCTCAACCCATCCAAGCCAATTTAGATGTATTTTTTGTTTTGAGTTTTGCTTTTATAAAAGAAGGACAGAGTATAGGAAAGAAACAGAAAACTTAGTGAATGGCTTGTTTATGCGATATTCACTGTACCATTACTTAATTTTTAATTAAATTACCCCCCTTTTCAGATGAAGATACCTAGGTTTGGAGACATTAAATGACTTCAAGATTTCAGAGTTTATGAGGGGCTGCGTCATGTTAACTTCATCTGTACTGTACTTCAAAATACCAGTTTTGCTCATTTCTTTGAGATAAAATCCTGACAAACTGATGGTTTGACTTGCCCATAGAATCACAGATTCTGGTCCTCCCTTCTCTGCCTGGACATATTATCATCTATACAGCATAGTCATCTTTAATTATATGTGATTACTAAGTACCCCTAACCATTTACTTCCAGTCAATTATTTTCAGACTTATACAGACTACCAGAGTGCTATATGTATTTTGCTTTAAATGTTCCATTTTATTTATTCAGAAAAAGAAACCACAATCCTATATAGTTTGCCATCTAAAGCTTCCTTAAATTTAGCATCTAGAGATTGAAGTCAGAACACCTCTGAGACGCCTGTGATATTGCCCATAAGATGGAGTTCAAAAATACCTCATTCTAGGGACACTTTAATTGTGCACTGGACAGAAACCAGCAAAGAGAGAAATTCTCAAAAGTCTTGAGGATGAATAAACCTTGAGTTAACCTTTCTGTATATTTCTTGCTTAGTTGTCCATACCGTTTTCTTGGCTCTTTCTAGCTGAGCAAAGTCTTAGGAAGAATAACAGCTCTTTGTTCTGAGGCTTTTGAAATACTAACTACCCTAAAGAGTCTCTACTTTAGGAGGAACACATCCCCCAATAGTATTTTCATCAACTTCTTCCTGGATGCAGGAAGCTTCAGCATTCTTCTCACAACAAATATGAAAAGCAAGATAACATGAGGGAAGGCTGGTACATCTGAGAAGTGAAACATTGTTCCAGAGGATAGCCATGGGGCAGAAAAGAAAGGACACTTGAGAAAAGCTAGGCTATAGAGTTAAAAGAAGATGCAGTATCCTTCAGAATTAAATAATCAGCCATGTTGGACTTGCTGTCTTCAGAAAAGTGTCATATAAAAATTGATGTAAGCAATAAACACTGTCACATATGTAAACTGGGAAAATGGTATATGAATTTCCTGGCCGAACTCTTGTCTCATAGCAGAGGGAGATCCTTGGCTTAAAACATAAGGCTGTATATCTCTTCACAAGACTAACAAATTATGCAAAAGTAAAAAAGTACTGGTCAGCAATTTCACAGCCCCAGCATAAGGCACAGTGGTGAAAAGAGAACATAACTCTCAGTGATCGTTTCCTTTGCAATACTGGAAACAAGAATGAAAGTTCAGAACTGCTAAACACAAAGTTGAGAATAGTTTTAAGAATTTGATTATTTTATTTAATATATATGTGAATTCCTGTATATATATATATATATATATATNNGTGTGTGTGTGTGTGTGTGTGTGTGTGTGTGTGTGTGTGCTGTGTATGTGTGTGGGGTACCCACTGTGTGTGTGTGTCTAGACTGGAAGATCATCTGGAACTGCTTGTGTGCCTCTGTGTGTCTTCTGCAAGAGTAACCAGCACACCTAACTACTGTATCATGACTTCATCTCTGAGAATACTTTTTATAGACAATCTATAAATTGGTGACTGTGGGAATTTCAATAAAACTGGAAAGAATATGCAAAAGTTGAAGCAAATAGATTTATTTACAAGGCTTTTTTTTGGAAGTACAAATAAATAACCGTTTTAGATAGAGGTTAATCAACACTTTCAGTTGAAAATTTGGTCTATGACTCAATTTTTGGAGGCTTCTTTTTGTCTTTTTTCTTTTAAATTCTAATCCTCAGTCCACTTGCTTTTCCTGCCATTGAATTGCTGAGGTTCGGTAAAGAGGTCATCCAAAACCTGTGGTTTTCTCCTCTTATTTTTTTTTTCAGTTTGGGGGTGCTCATGGCTAGTTTTATTATGCAATATCTAGCAATTCATAAACACTAATTTTCCTCTGTGGCCTGTATTCCTTAAGAGAATTTCAGGTTATTTTACAGATGTTTAAAAATGATTCTCACTAAATTTCTGAAATATGTAGAAACAAATGTAGGAGTTATTGAGATAATAATTGATTACCTTTTCATCTAAGCTTCCACCCTACCTTGTATAAGAATTCATGCTACATATTTCATGGTTAGACTCCCATGAACTTGATAAGTGTCTTCAATTTTGTGACTATTATCCTTTAAGGAGGCATTCATCTCCCTTTGCTAATTGTTTTACAGCATGGTTTCTTTGGCATTAATAAAGAACAGTTATACAAATGCCATCTCTTCCGCACTGCTAATACTATTTTTTATTTTTAATGCTTCTTTTGGATGCCCAGCTTCCAGCATTTTACAAGTGGAAGACTGCTCTTATGCACTTGTTTTGCCCTGTTAAGTCACTATTTCCACATTAATAATAGGGTAAAGATATCAGGCTTCAGTTTAGATTATGACAGTATCTAATGCCTTTTCCACATTGACTTCAAACAAGGAGACATCCTTTTTTGTTTTCATGGGAATTTTATGAATTCCAATATGTATATTTTTCCAGCTGTAGTATTTTATTTGCAATTGGAAATAGCCAGTCGAGATATCACTTTTCTTATGAAAAATTTCCTAGTAGTAAATCCTTGCAACTACAGCTGAACTCAGCTTTTCAAATTGGTATGATTTCTTTATGCACAGCTTAGATGACTAAAGTATTCTTTCCAACTATTAACGCTGATATTTGTAGGTTAATGACACCTTAAATTACCATTCCCCGCATATTAGCCACCTTTTCACAAGTATAATTACCTCTCTGCTCCATGGCCTTAAGCAGCTAATTTAGATAAATGAACATGCTCTTGGTTAATATTACTACAATGAAGCTACTTTATCTATTTTCTGTTTTGAATTACAAATAAGATCCTTTAGCTACAAGTGTTTATTATTGTAATTTTTTGCAGATAAATGTTCTTCCAATTTTAGATTTAAGAAATTAGCTAAGACAGACAAACAGGTCTAAAAGACAGATACACAGGCCTAAAGGAAAGGTTGTTAGGCTCATGTGGAATTTTGGAGTCGTCAAGAATGGCTTTTTCTCAAATATCATCTGTCGTTCTTCTTAAAGAATTTCACTTCTGCTTTCAAGTAGAAAGATTTTAAATGAGAACAGGCAGAAGTGAAATACAGTTGTGTGTGTGTGTGTGTGTGTGTGTTATCTGTCATGCATTTCATATTTCATAGCACATTTACTCCATGTATTGAGCTCAGAGTCCTGATCTGTGAAAGACATGATGGGGTGAAGAGATGCTGCAGTTTCTAGTTAGAGCTAGAATCTATAGAATCTAATCTGCATTTCCCCCTTTATCTTTACCTATTTGTCATAGGTTCATTTTTTTTACTGTGATAAAATATCTTGACAATAGACAACTTAGGGGAGAAAGGTTTGTTGGCTTGTAATTCCATGTAACAACAGTCCATCACTGCTGGGAAGTTGAGGCAAGAACCTACACACACACACACACAATCAAGAGCAGGGTTGGAGGCTTCTTAGGAAACAAGGGGAAGGTATATATAGAAGAAGGAGGAAAGCCAGTGAAATAGCAATATATATGGCTGAAGAAGTCACAACCCACAAAGAGTTATAACTATTTACCCCAAACAACCACTACAAAACTACAATACACATAATTAAGCATATAAACACACATATATAGTTTAAAAATATTTCCCTCATCTGGGATGGTGGTGATTCCTTCAAGACCCAAAGACCAACTCAACCAAATCCCTAGTACTAGACATGAGAAGGCTACCAAAACATAAAGGTTATTAAAGGTTATTGCTATTACCATTGGTTACCCTATAGAGTTTGAAGGTAAAGCCCTATTGAAGACATCCTGCATTTCAGAAACAGGGCCCAGAGGCTTCTAAACTGGAACCAACCTGTATACCCTCTCCCTGAGGACCAGATTTCATGGTACTAGAAGGAACCATGCAAGCTTCCAGAGGAGAGATGCAGCCAACAGCTAACCCAGCTATGATGACTATAAATTGATTAAATGATCAACATGGCACAATAACCATGTGGGTTCAGTAGGAGCACCTGTACGTTGGCAATAATGATTATTTATTCATCATCACTTATACCCTGGCAATGCTTAAGCATGCACGAGCAACTGGTTTTTGGTGATTCTCCAGTTGCTCCTATCCTGGGCAGTCCTAGATGCTTGTGTTATTGTTATATCCAAGGTTCCACAGTCTTCCTTTATGCTGTCTATCCATCATTTTTGGGGCCTTCCTCGTTGCCTCACCCCATGTACTCCTCCAAACAGTGCTATCCTCGGGTGTCTGCTGTCATTCATTCTCATAACCCTGCCGAAGTATCTCAAGCGCTGTTGCCTTATCCTGTAGTTTCCTTCCGTCTGTAGACAGTGATGTTCCTTAATGACATCACTGCACAGCCTATCTGTCCGTGTGACTCCTAGAATCCTCCTGAGACCTGCCATCTCAAACACATTCGGCCACTCTTCTGAGGAGCATCTCATTGTGCAGTTTTCGGAGTTGTAAAGAAGGCAGCTCATACAAGTGTCTCATATACTTGCAATTTTGTTGCTGTTGTTATGTCTCTTGTTGACCAAATCTTTCCTAATGCTTGGAACGCAGCCCTTGCTCTCCTTTTCCTCCTCTTGACGTCTGAAATTGTTTCCTCCTTTGAACTGAGTTTTGTCCCCAGATGGACAAAGTTGACTGTTTGCTTGAGCTTCTGATTCTTTATTACAATGCAAACATCAGTGTACCCTTCCCACGTATTGTATCTCAGTCTTCTGGATGGTTACTTTCATACCAAGGTTTTCACTGACTTCCACCACTCTATTTACCATGGCCTGCAGCTCATTTGGACTTTCAGGAAGTGGTGCTGTATTTTCGGCAAGGCACAAGTTATTGATCCGCACACCACCTATCTGCAACACCTATCTCCTCATCCTCCATAGCTGTTGTTATTGCTAATTCCAGCAATATATTAAAGAGTAGTGATGAGAAGATGCATCCCTGCAGCACGCCTACGATTGTCTTAAGCTCATCACTTAGTTCTCCACAGACTTTGACTGAATCAAAGGTATCTTCATAGGTGTTTCCTAGTATTCTTATGATTTCCCTGGGTAATTGTAGAACCTCAATGTTTCCCAAAGCCCTTTCCTCCAAATGCTATCTAATGCCTTCCTGAAGTCGATATAACAGACACGTAAGTCTTTTCCAAATTATTCATATTTTTCTGCCACTTACCTCAAAGTGAAGATCTAATCAATTGTGCGCCTGTTAACTCTGAATCCACACAGGGCCCCTGCTAGCATTTCCTCTGTTCTGCCCTTGATCCTTTGCAGGATAATGGAGGAGAAGATCTTGTTGCTATGGCACAACAAACTAATGCCCCTGTAATTTGAGCAGTCCAGCTTCTCTTTTTTCTTATGTATGAGAATTATGACTGAATGCTTTCATTCCGTGGGAATCACTTTGTGTTTCCATATCTCTCTGAAGTGTCTGAGAAGCGCCTCCACGCCTGAGCCTATTGTAGCCGCTTCTGGCTCCTCCACCGTGATGTCATCTATTACTGGGGCCTTCCTGCATTTCCCTCTCTTGATAGCTTCCTCTATCTCACTCCTTCAGTATTCAATATTTCCTCATTGTCTCTGGTGTTTGAGTGGCTGCCAAAGTGTTTCTTGTTATAGTCTATGTTGACAGCATTTGGGTCATTGTATAGGGTGTCAAAGTATTGTCTCCATCTTTGTTTTACGTCCCCTGGTTCTGTTAATACACGACCTTGTCCATCTTTAATCACCTGAATCTGAGGAGCATATCTGGCAGTCATCCATCTGATAGCTTCATAGACAAGATGTGTTTTATTATGGAGTCTAGCCTCTTTGACCTCTTTGCATATACCTTGTATATACAGCCCTCTATCCTTCTTCGCTCTTCTTTTGACCTCCCTGCACAGATAGTTGTGGTGTTTTGCTGCCTGCGAATTGCTTCTTTGTTTGCTCTTTAGCTTCTTTTTTTCTTCTGCCAGGCCTCCAGGTAGCTGCCTCCTTGATGGTGAGATTGGAAACCAGCAGCTAGGTCCTCTGGAAGTCTGGGAAATTTAGTACATGGGTGGAAAGAGGTCCAGCTGGTTGGCTAAAGGCTACCACACGAAGAGGAAGAGACCTGGTCAGCCATATTTATCATCTCAGACCATAAAACCAAACCTAGACAAGATCACAGAAACACCTGGGTTAAAGTCCCAGAATTTGACAGTGTCCCAGTACTTCTGGGTCATAATTACAAGACAGATGATGCTTCTCTCTTAAAGCCAAAAGCAGGGAAGGGAGCTGATAGAAATGGACAGGAAAGGGACTTCCTCACACAAAAAAGAGTCACCACAATAGGGACCCGGAATGTGAGAACATTAAACACAGTCAATGGCACTGGCTTGCTCATGCATGAGCTCAGTTACTTCAGGTGGGATGTCACACATTGGACAGGACACAAGAATTTGAAATACAGCAGATGCAAGATTATAAACTCAGGTGGAGAGGGAAAACATGCAGAAGATGTAGCTTTAGTGCTATCCAGTTTGGCCCCAAAATGCATGCTTGGGTACAGACCTGTAAATGATCAAATTATATCAATCAGATTTCAGACAATTACACATCCAGTAGCTATCATTCAGGTGTATGGGCCAACAACAGAAACAGAAAAGGATGTCATTAACAGTTTCTACACAGATTGGCAAAACGAGGTCAGCAGGGTGCATAAGAATGACCTACTAATTGCTATAGCTGACTTCAAAACAAGAGTGGGATCCAGAAAAGCAATAGACTATAGTGTCATGGGGGCATATGGATTTGGACAAAGGAATGATAGAGGGGAACAACTGCTTGACTTCACCTATCCAGATGATTTGTAACATCCAGCACAAAGTTCAAGTAGGCCAAACCATCAAGATGCTGGATGTGGGAATCCCCTGACAAACATCCACACAGCCAAATTGGCTACATTATGGTCAGCAAGAAACTCTCATCTAGCATCCGAAATAGTTGATCATTTTCTAGTGCTGACTTAGGGTCAGATCACCAACTTGTTATGGCCAACATTCATCTGAAACTTTGGAGAGCTTGCCAAGCAAGATGAACTGGAAGGTCAGTCATAAACAACTGATGAACCCAGCTGTACAGAGTATAAGAGAGCCGCTGAGAAGAAGATGGAGAAATCATCAAAGAACACTTTACAAGTACAGAAAGTGAATGAGAGAAAATCAAAGGAGCTATACAGGAGGTATCAAAGGAGACACTTGGTTATGCAAAAAGGGCAACACCAGTAGAATGGCTCCCTAACTGGACTTAAGTTCTGCTCAACCAGAAGGACACCATATCTGGAAACCACGCTACCTAATCAGTGCTAGTGAAATCACAATATTAGAGGAAAATCTACAACCACCAATTGACTGGACCAGTATAATCCCTTACAATAATGTGTAAATATTTGTCCTTGTACCATAGACAAGTACAGTCCCCTCATTAAGGAAACCCCTCTTTGCAACAGAAAGAAAGCACTACAGAAAACTACAACCAGTCAACATGTAGAACGGTGGCCCCAGCCATGTCCCAACAGATACATCTACAAACCCCGCTAGGCTTAAGGCTTAGGGTACATTATGGAAGATGATGGGGAAAAGGGACAGAAAAGCTGTTACTAGAGGCCAGAAGACACTGCATTTAATGTCTGTACAAAGTGAAGAAATGCTGAAAGTTTGGTTTATTGAGCAACTGAAAACCCTGAAAAAAAATAGTAGGCTGGAGGGTTGGCTCAATGGTTAAGAGCACTGCCTGCTCCTCTAAAGGTACTGAGTTCACTTCCCAGCAACCACATGGTGGTTCACAACCATCTGTAATGAGATCTGATGCCCTCTTGAGGCAGAAACTTGGTCAGTCATCCTCATCAACCTAGACATTGAAACACAATATGGACAAATTCAACAGAACCACTATATACGGGCTACAGGGCATAACTTTTAATTTTAATTCTTCCATATACATGCCCATAGGCCAACAAAATGTGATCATTTCTCACTGAGAATCCCCTCTCAGGTGATTCTAGGCTGAGTTGGGTTGACAATTCAAGCTAACCAGCTCAGTGCTAGTTAGTCTTTGAGTTTTTATGGAGCTTGTGGTTAATACAATTCTCCAAGATAGCTTCTTGAAAGTCCTAGTCAGTGCTCTATTGCTGTGAAGAGACACCATAACCATGGCAAGTCTTATGAAAGAAAGCATTCATCTGGAGCTTATAGTTTCAGAGGTTTAGTTCATTATCATCATGGTGGGGTGCATGGTGGTAGGCAGGAAACAGTGCTGGAGAATAGTTCAGGGTTCTAAGAGAGTTGGAGCTGGCTTGGATATTTGGAATCTCAAAGCCCATACCTAGTGCCACCCTTCCTCCAACAAGACCTCACCTATTCCTTCTCAAGTAGTGCCACTTCTTGATGATCAACCACTTAAATATATGATCCTATGGGGCTATTCTTATTCAATTCACAAAACTGAAAGTGAGATAAGTTCTGTGATTCATGACTTAAGAGAAAAACTTGGAAATTATTCCCATTCTGAGGATCATTTTCTTTGAGAAAACACTAAATTGGCATGGGGAAAGCTAGATTAAAGAAGGTAATAACAAGCATTTTTTTCCTCTGATTCTATAAAAGAATTGCCACATGAATATGTAGTAGTTATTAGATGCCAGAGGACACTGCATTTAATGTCTATGCAAAGTGATGAGATGCTGAATACATATTGAATTTTACTGTCTCATCCTTAGCTTTTAAAATGTTGTTTGTTTTTTCTTTCAGGTCTAATCATTCCATGCTTCAAGATATGTTGGACACTCAATTTGTATGTATTTTTCAATCATATTGGATGCACTATTAATTTTCTACTTAACAAAGTGAACATGTATTTTGGATCATGACCCTTTGTTTGTTAAACTTGTTAGTAGTAATTTGTGCTGGTTTATTTTCTTTTGGACACTTCTCTAATACCTAATGTAATGAACAGGGAGGGAAATAGCTTTATTTTGTTGGCCTGTGGGCATGTAGAGTTTTAGTATTGAACCTGGCTGTTAATTAATGTATTAATTCACCTTTCAAGTACTAAAAAAGTAAAAAAAATCAAGTTAAAGACAAGTGACTTTGTTTTTTTTTTTCTCATGAGAAGCATTTATGATCTCTAATTTAATAAATTAATTAAAAAACACATGGACAATGTCATGAATTTTTAAAAATGCTGCAAGATCCCCAGTGGCAGTAGGCAGCAGAAATGCTGTGGGTCCCCAAATGGTGGTAGCGGGCCATGTGGCGGCAGGCAGTGGGCCAGTCCCAGGCTGGTCCCCGAGCAGTGGCTGGTCCCAGGCAGGGAGACACATGGTGGGCGGGCAGGAGATAGAGACATGGATAAACACAACAAGCAGAGTGAGGTTTAAATATTTATTCAGGGGGTTATGGAGGGGGAAGGGAGAAGGGGAAAAGAGAGAGAGAAGAGAGAGAAGGGGAAGAAGGAGAAGAGTACAGAGTGAGAGAGAGAAGGGGGAGCGGAAAAGAGAACAGAGAGAGAAGCCAAGATGGCGAGGGAGGGGAGGGGCTGCAGGGAGTGGGCGTGGCTTGTCTCTTAAAGTGACCAACAATCATAACAGACAACCTACTTTAATTGAAATGTAAAAATTTTTAAATTATCTAAAAATTTTTATCGTGTTAAAAGGAGATATTAAAACTAAGAGATTAAGAATTTCAAAGGTTGCATCAAAAGCAAGGATACATTCTAAGAATAACCCCCTCATCTCATCTCTGCTGCTGACTCCACCTCTTCACTGTCTCCTAAAAGAGCCAAGTTCAACATCAAAGAAAAGATCACAGCCTGCTTTAAGATAAATCACAGATAAAATGATTCCATTCTATAATTTTTAAACTTCCCACTTGTAAAGGCCACTTTCCTTTGGGAAGCTGTACTCACACTGGACATTTCTTGTGTTTTCTTTGGTCATTCATTTTCTTTTAACCTTCATGCTGAAGTCTAGAGTAAACTATCTTTACTCAGTGTTGCAGCCACAAATCTTTGTTTCATCTGATTTGAGGACCTTCAGGCTTAGGGGACTCCTTCAGGCCCTAAAGGTGACCATGTGAAGCTGTGACTACCTTCTCACTGCTCACATTTTATGGGGCTAGTTCTGAGATCCCCCTGAAGCATTGTTGGTGAGTTTTCCTGTTGTCACTGGTTGATCTACCCTCCTGAGCATGTTATGTTGGTTGGATTCATTTGCATCTGTTTTGCTGGCCATCTCCATAGTGTTTGCTAAGTGCCATTGGCACTATGGAATTCTGTACCTTGCTCTGATGGAATAGTCTATAATAACCATTCTGTGGGACATTATTATAAAAGTTGGTTCTCCAGTTGTCCTAAGCCACTCTTTTGCCTCCAAGAGAACATCCCAGACACACAGAGAACTACTTCCCCAAAGCAGCACAAACGTTGATGCAACCTTTGAAATTCTTAATCTCTTAGATAGTTTTAATATCTCCTTTTAATTCAATACAGATTTTTAGATCATTTAAAAATTTTTACATTCCAATTAAAGTAGGTTGTCCATGTGTGATTTGTTTAAAAAAATTAATTTAATAGATTAGAGATCATAAATGCTCTTCGTGGAGAAAAAAACACAGAACCGACAGAAAGACAAACTGCTCCAATATTTTCTCTTAAACTGGTCTATTTTTATATAATTAGAAATGCTATTTAATGTATCATTGACAGTTTCACATTGTATTTTGTAACACGAGTGAGGCCTGCTTGTTTGTGGGGGTTTCTGTCCCGCCTGGTACCCCACAGCCAGCAAGTCCCAAAGAAAATCATACTTTATAACTCTATAAAGAGCTCTATAAATTATAAAGCTGATTGGCCCATTAGGTCAGGCTACTTATTAGCTCTNTTCTCATTGCATCATTTCCACTTCCTGTCTGGTTTTCCCACCTATACTTCCTGCCTGGCCAATCAGCGTTTATTTCAAACATGATTGACAGATTACAGACAATTCTCCGGTACCAGTATTTTCTAAGAATTTGAGAAAGTAGTGCCTTAAAACAATATAAAAGGTTCAGTGAATGATGCAAATTTATACAGAGTAACTACTATATCTTCCCCCTTCTTTCTTTTGAAACTTTTTCTCACATAGCATATCTTGATTATGGTTTTCCTTTCCCCTACTCATCCGAGTTCCTCCTCAGGTTCCTTCCCATTTGGATCCACCTTTCTGTTTCTTATTATAAAATTAATAGACTTCTAATGTATAATAATAAAGTAAAATTAGAGAAAAATCTAACACATTAAATGACAATGGGTAAAACAAACAATGAGTCCAAGAGAAGGCACAAGAAACAGAGACCCACTTGTTTTCACAGTCAGAAATTCAATAAAAACACTAAACTGAAAGCTATAATATATATGTAAAGGACATATAGGGTTAAAAGAGATAAAAATATATAAATATAATAAAAATAATAATATAAAAATAAAAGGAAAAGTCCTGACATGGCATTATGAGAAAAGGAACCTCCCAAAGATGCCACTTAGTTTGTTTTCTGTTGGCCACCTACTGCAAGGCATTCAGCCTACCCTTAAGAGTAGTGTGTTTTCCCAGTAAAACTCCTTGGAGGAAACTAAATTTTCATTTGCAAGTGATTTTCAATGGGTTAGAGATGGGAGCATGTGCCCCCTTTTCCTTTTATTTCCAGGACCCCATATGGTGCAGACCCATGCATGCCCCATGCAAGCTGTCTCAGTCTCTATCTGTCATGTTTATTTAGAGGGCCTTGTTTGCTTTGTCTCCTCCATCCCCTATGGTTTTTACACTCTTTCTATGGGTTCTCTGAGCCTTGAGGGGAGAGATTGTTGGCAGCGTCTCCATTTTAGGGCTGAGTGTTTCAAGGTCATTTAGGCATATCATCAGCTTGTGAGTCTTTGTATTTTGTAGGCAAAGTCTGTTTGTTTGTTTCCAGCCACCCACACCCAAAATAATCACATAGAAATTATATTAATTGCAACACTGCTTGGCCTATTAGCTTAGGCTTCTTATTAGCTAACTCTTACATCTTAAATTAATAAATTTCTATTATTCTATGTTTTGCCACGAGGCTTGTAGCTTACCGGTAAGGTTCCGGTGTCTGTCTTCTTTGGCAACTACATGGCGTCTCCTCAACTCTGTCTACATTTTCTCCTCTAACTCTGCTTGGAATTTCCACTTTGCTCTATTCTGCCCTGTCATAGGCCCAAGGCAAGTTCTTTATTAACCAATGGTAACAAAACACATTCATAGCATACAGAGCGGAATCTCACATCAGTATTTATTTCCATCTACTGAAGGAGGAAGGTTCTCAGATGATGGCTGAGCAAGGCACTGATCTATGAGTATAGGATAACATTATTAGGAGTCATTTTATTCCTATATTTTAGAACAATAGTGTTTGGCTTTACCCTCCCTAGGTCCTTGGGCTATCTAGTCCCAGTTTCTTGGTCATCCAAGCAGTGTCAGGTATGGGTTCCATCTTATAGTGTAAGTTTTAAGTCAAATCGGACATTGGTTGATTAGTCCTACAAACTTTATGCCACCATTATCTTAGCATATCTTGCAAGGGGATGTCACTATATATCAAAAAGACTGTGACTGGATTGGTGTTTATGTGTTTGGTAGCATGCAGAGTACTTTCTTGTACCAAATGCATTAAATGTATAGGCAAGGCTCAATTAGGCACCACCTTGACTTCTCTATATACAATGGGTTCTATAAGTGTAGTCTTCAGTGATGGGGATTTGCTATCCATTTGTGAAGAGCAACTTATAGTCTTCACTATAGGTCCTATGTAACCTTTTTGATCAACAGCTTAATTAAATATAACACAATCCCAGTATTGGAGGTTTTATTTGGTGACAAGAAACAGTCATCTGGGGGCTCTCTCTTCATTATTTGGCAGTTCCATTTAGACTACCTTCATATATTCATGTATGCATATATCTTAGAAAGCTACTATTATATTACATTTTCATACTACTCCTCAAATGAACCTTAATTTTGGTTGTCTTTCCTTTTATTTCCTCCCTCACCTGACTCTTTTCTCCCCCCCCCTTTATCCTCCCTTTCTAGCCTCTTCATTCAGCCATAACACTCTATTCTATTTGTTTCCTAGTGTAAACTATTTGTTCTCACTCCAAGTCCCTTACTTTATGCATAACCTTTGTGGCTTGGTGGATTGTAGATTGGTTATCATAGTTTTAGTAGCTAATACCCACATATAAGTGAATGTACATCATGTTTGTCTTTCTGTGTTTGGGTTACTTCACTTCACTTAGGATAATTTTTTTTTTTAGTGTCAGCCATTTATCTGTGATTTTCGTGCTTTTTTTTTTCAACACAGGGTTTTATTGTGTAACCTTGGCTGTCCTAGAATTCTCTCTGTGGACCGGCTGGCCTTAAACTCAG
>LOEQ01003242.1:0-11546 GCA_001685075.1 Bramus lutescens | reverse complement strand
TCCCACATACTGGGATTAAATGCGTGCACCACCACTGCCTGGGAATTTCATTTTTTTAATGGCTTATTAAATGTACTAGATTGTCTTTGTCCATTCCTCTTCTGAGGGGCAGCTAGGTTGTTTCCAGTTTCTGGCTATTTTGAATACAGTAGTTATGAAAGTGGTTGAGAAAGTGTCTTTATGGTAGTATGAAACATCCTTTGGATATAAATGCCCAAGAGTGGTGTTGCTGGGTCTTAAGGTAGATCAATTCCCAATTTTTGGAGAAACAGCCACTTTGACTTCCAAAGTGACTGCACAAGTTTGCAATCCCACCAGCGATGGATGATTGTACCCCCTTATTTGATATCTTCACTAACATGAACTGCACTTGGTTTTATTAATCTTAGCCATTCTGATATGTGTAAGATAAAATCACAAAGTAGTTTTGATTTACATTTTCCTGATTACTAAGGATTTTGAACATCTAAGTGTTTCTCAGAAATTTGGGTTTCCTCTTTCTTTATTGATTTTTATTGAGCTCCACATTTTTCTCTGATCTCCTCCCTGCCTCTCTTCTCCCACCTTCAACCCTCCTCCCAAGGTCTCCATCCTCCCAATTTACTCAGGAGATCTTGTCTTTTTCTATTTCCCACGTAGATTAGATCTATGTAAATCTCTCTTAATGTCCTCATTGTTGTTTAAGTTCTCTGGGATTGTGATTTGTAGGCTGTTTTTCTTTGCTTTATGATTAAAAACCACTTACAAGTGATTAAATTTGACAATTGTCTTTCTGTGTCTAGGTTACCTCACTCAAAATGATGTTTTCTAGCTCCATCCATTTTCCTGCAAAATTTAAGATTTCATTATTTTTTCTGCTGTGTAGTACTCCATTGTGCAAATGTACAACATTTTCCTTATCCATTCTTTGGTCGAGGGACATTTAGGTTGTTTCCAGGTCCTCTTTTGAGACTTCTCTGTTTAGCTACATATCTCATTTTTAATTGGTTGATTTGTTTTCTTAATATCTATTTTTTGAGATTTTAAAATATGTATTTTGGATATTAGCCCTCTATCACATGTGCAGTTGGTGAAAATCTTTTCCCTTTCTGTAGACTGCTGCTTTATCTAAATGGCAATGTTCTTTGCTGTACAGAGCTTCCCAGGTTCAAGAAGTCCCATTTATTGATTGTTGGTCTTAGTGCCTGTGTTAATGATTTTCTGTTCAGAAAGTCTTCTCCTGTGTCAATAGTTTCAAGGCTATTACCCCCTTTTTTAAAAACCAGGTTTAGTGTATGGTTTTATGTTGCAGTCTTTGATCCATTTGGAGTTGAGCTTTGTGCAGCCATCCTGATTGACCAGCACTATTTGTTGAAGGTTCTATCTTTTTCCCAGTGTGTTTTGCTGACATCTTTATCAAACATCATAGATATGTGACTTCATGCCTGGATCTTCAGTTCAATTCCATTGACCAATGTGTCTTTTTCCCCCCAATACCATGCTATTTTTATTATTATAGCTCTTAAAAATAACTTGAAATTGCATATGGTGAGACCTCCGGAAGTTCTTTTATTATTCAGGATTGTTTTAGTTACATTTTTGGTGTGTGTGTGTGTGTGTGTGTGTGTGTGTTTGTGTGTGTGTGTATGTGTGTGTGCTAAACTGAAGTCTTAAAGTTTTCTCTGTTTCTTTGCTCTTTGCTTTTCTTGTGTCTTCTCTGATTTCAGAAAAGCTAGTAACACAGACAAGGAGAGTCCTCCCTGTTTCCTCATCCTATAATTTAACTTTTAAAATCCAATTAGATAAATTTAAACTCCATATATAAGAAGAAAAGAAAAAATAGTTGTTGTATACATCCGTCTGTTTATACTTAACTCTGAACAGAATGCTTTTTGATCCAAAGACCTTTAGGGATGCCTAGAGGGATAAATAGAGACTTGAGCATTAATAATGACCGCATGCTGGGAAAAATGACTACATGAGACCAGACTGTTTTGCATAATCAAAGACAGGTCAGAAATGCCAGATACAGGATGGAAACTATATCCCAGATTCATACTGGGCTAGTAGATGATGCCTGAACCAGGAATCATAATACTTTTATTTAAGTATTATACCCTTAATTAAGTGTACACTTAATTAAGTATATAATACAAAAGAACATGGAGCATATAATTTAGCATTAGTATAAATTGAAATAATGAAAGCTTTCACTTAAAGCAGCAGTTAAACTGTTTCATCAGAAAATGCACCCCCTTCTGATGTGTAGGTCATTTTTATTATTTTTATTGCACTATACATTTTTCTCTGCTCCCCTCCCTTCCTCCTCTCTCACCTTCTTCCCTATCCCATGACCCCCATGCTCTCAATTCACTCATATATCCTTGTGTGTATTTCTTAACAAGAAGAAATTTATGACTTTAAGTCTATGTGACAAATTCCACCTTGGGATCTTTAATGTCAGCTTTATAAACTTACTAACATTTCTTTTTAACTGAATGCACCTATACTTCATGTAATTCTATCATGTGTGTCTATGGTAACTGTTTTTATCTGTTGTGTTATCAAACTTTGGCCACAACAGTGTTTTTGTTCATTAATTATTGATGTGTGATAACATTCTTTTTATTATTTTTTGGCTTGCTCAGTTAAAACACACATGTGCATAGTTACCAATGTGAATATTCTGGTTAAGATGCTATCTCCTTGATCTTTGTCTCAATTTTG
Source organism: Bramus lutescens (assembly GCA_001685075.1). NCBI lineage: Eukaryota > Metazoa > Chordata > Mammalia > Rodentia > Cricetidae > Bramus > Bramus lutescens. Next base: position 8,840 of record LOEQ01003242.1, on the reverse strand, counting down.
ATTCTAACACATAGTCTTCACTGCTTGAAGGTGAAAATTAATTTTAAGAGATGAATACAGATGCTGATACTGCCTGTTGGATGATTAGTCCTCTGAGATGCTAAACTTTTTGTTGCAAGGATTAAGAGGGTGGCTTCACTTGTACTTTTACATACATTTTGCTTGTATTTCTCTACATATTTAATTATAAATGTATTAAAGGTTTTAAATTTTTTTTCCTACCAGTGCCTTTCAAAAAACCATGCTCATTTTGAAAGCCCACTTCCTGGCTTACAAAGACACTCAGGTTTACAGACAATCTCAGTATGTTACATAGCATCATCATTATATACTTAGTGCAATTATTTATCTCTTTGCTTTTAGTTTTAATGAAAAATAAACTAAGTTAGGTAAAATATATGTTACATGATTAAAAGCTTACTGCAAAGGTAAAAAGATTGCTCTGAAGGAATAAAGTAAAACATACCAAACTTCACCCTGCTTGGGATGATCATAAACACTAAGAAGTAAACGCCTTTCTTAGAAAAGAAAAACAATATTACAGAGCCTGCTCTGATGACCTAAATCTGCAACAAATAATTAATTTAAATTTGTTGAGAAAATACAAAACTGTTCATATGTTTTACCTGTGTTTCTGTTTGATATTTAAGAGTCCTTATATGTTTTCTCTTTTAGATATTTGTATGTTTTAGATACAACCTCCCAGATTTTTAAAATTATATTATTAAAATATTGCCTTGGGGGAAAAGAGATTATTTTAGAAGTTTATTATTTTATTTATTTACTTTTTGTTTAGCATTTTTGGTTTTTTTTTACAATTTATAAAAATAAAGTCATTTTGTTTGAGGATGTCATATGTAAATAATGCATTTACATTATTTCACCTGTCATACATGTACACATTTACATAGAGTATCTCTTTTTCTCATTTTCATTCTCTCTCTCTCTCTCTCTCTGACACACACACACATACAACCATCTATATAACTATAATTTACTGTATTCTTTTAGTGTTGTTCATGTGTATATATGTTTAGGACTGAGCACTTGAGATTGGTTAACCTATCAGGGATCTCATCCCTTGACATAACTGCCTTGCTCCTAACAGTCATTAATTGCCATATTATTTTATGGTTACTCAAAATATGCATTATATTTGTATGCATGCATACACACATGCATAGTTAAATGATGTTACAACACTTGGGTGACAGAGTCATAGACTTTCTCCCAAACCCTAGTGCTAGACATGAGAAACATCCTGCAAGTTGTTGGTCAGGGGAATGCGAAATACCCCCAAACGATACAAGCTATTTCCATTGTCCTTGGCTGCTTCCTAGCATTTGTTCATAACACTTTGTTGCTGAAGATACCACATAGTTCAGACCCAGGAGTCTGAGGAATCGAGGTGCAACTGATCTGAAAGCATTCTTCCTGAGCATTAGCTCTCATAGTATTGGAAGGTGCCCTGCAAGCTGTCAAGGGAGAAAAGCAATCAATAGTTCTATCCAGCTGTACAATCTATGAAGCATACCAATGACTGGTGGTGCAAGACGTACTCAAGGGTACAATAGTGCCACTTCTATTTTGACAGCAACCAACAATCATTAATTAAACTCATGACTCAGTGGGAGGGTATTCAAGCCTCTTCTGCTTCTATGGCTGGTGAAGAGAGCCTACTATTGCCACTTTGCTAAGCCAGTATAATTTCCAACTGCATTCTAAATGCCAATCCCAACAACCACAGGCACAGATACGCGTAGCTGTCATCGCTCAGCAAGGAAGCTTCTTTTTCAGCAGATGGGAACTATTATGGAAATTCACAACTAATCAAAGCACAGAGAACAGTTGGCTACACAGTGCCCAACACCAACTGCTCCATCTACAGCACGACTCCTATCTCTAAGGCTCAGATAACAGCATGGAAGAGGGACAGAAGAACTGGTACTTCTGCTGCAAGATGCTATTTTTGCCACATGACAAGGAATCTGGATCCATAAGATCTCAACAATATGGACTTCTGAGAAAGGCCTAGACAATGACACCAGTGTGTCACTTTCATCTCGACCAGTAAGGAATGACGCAACACCGGTGCTCTTCTTGCAAGCAGTTTATTCAGGACTCTTTAAACAATGGCTTCTCTCTCTCCGGGAAAGCCTCTCCCAGCCCTTAAGTAGGCCTGGGCCGCCAACCCTGGATTGCCACGTGGGCACTGTTCATAGGGCTACGCACACGCAAGCAGCTTACGACCATCACACCATCTGGCCTTAGCCATATATGGAGTTGTTTATCACAGAGAGCGCTCGCTTTCAGGATCGCGGAGGGCAGAAGCCAGCGCCATCTTTAAGGTGCGGCTCCACGCATCTCTCTACACCAGTTGACATGCCAACACACACAGGAAAAACTCACAAGGACCACCCTAGAAGAAGAGCTACAGGAACTTAATGGCTGCTGAGAGAGTCTTATAAAAATGTTTCTAAATTTTATTAATAGTGACAGCACTTAGGATGAGAAAAAAACCAAAATTATCAAGTTAGAAGAGTATTTACAGTTATATGCATAAAATGTATTTTTGATAAAAGAAGATTAAAGGACAGAAAAGCTTTAAGGTGAGAAATGGCTCTGTGTGTTAAGACAAAAATTGCCTCAGAATGAAAATGGATGAGAATAATGGTAGGAGATTGAATAAATAAAAGACTAAATTCAATGCTTTGAGATAAAACTAGTGCTTGCTCTCTGGTTCCAACAATGATACTACATGTTACATTTAATACTTCATAATAATATTTACAGAAAATGGTGTTTTATCCTTTCATTAAATTAGACTTTTGAAACCTGAGATTAGATTCAGTTTGTATTTTATTTAATATTTTTCCATTGGGCAATGGCTTTTCGTGCTATGTTTCCATATTGTCTTAATAGTAACTTAGGGAAGCCCTAGTAAATTACATAATGAACTGTGGAACTCATTTTAGTGGACAAATATTTAAATCTATTTGTAAAATGTGGCCTATTTGATAAGCAAATGAAAGAAATGCATTGTCAAAAATAAACCAAAGTTTGGCTGTCTCTCAAGATCTATTTGTTTTTAAAAACATTATCTCCTCATAAAATAAGTATTCGACATCCTATAAAAATTAAGTAGAAAGTTTCGCTTAGGGTTCTCCTTGTTACCTAGCTTCTCTGGGGTCGTGGACTATAGGCGGGTTGTCCTTTGCTTTACATCTAATATCCACTTATGAGTGAGTACATACCGTGTTTGTCTTTCTACGTCTGGGTTACCTTACTCAGGATGTTTTTTTCTACTCTCATCCATTTGCATGCAAATTTCAAGATTCATTTTTTTTTTGACCACTGAGTAAATATACATGGATTCCCCCTAGGAAGGGGAAATAGACAAGATCTCCTGAGAAAGCTGGAAGTATGGGGGTGGGGGAGAAGGGAGGGCTGAGGGGGAGGAAGAGAGGAGAAGGGGAGGGAGAGGAGAACATGAGAGGGCAGGATGCGAGAGATGGGGAAAGGACAGAGAGGGAGAGCAAGGAAAGAAATATCCTGATTGAAGGAGACTTATGGGACTAGCAAGAGAACTGGCTCTGGAGAATTTCCCAGGAATCCACAAGGATAACCTCAGCTAAGACCCTAAGCAACAGACAAACTGGCCTTCCCCAGTAATCAGATTGATGACTACCTTAATTGTCATTATAGAAACTTCATCCAGCAACTGATGGAAGCAGATGCAGAGAGAGATTCACAGATAGCACTAGACCGATCTCCCAGAGTCCAGCCGAAGAGAGGGAGGAGTGAGAATATGAGCAAAAGGGTCAAGACCATAATGGGGATACACATTGAAACAGCTTGCCCGACCTAATGAGAGCTCACTGACTCTGGACTGACAGCGAGGGAACCAGCATAGGACCAAACTAGGCCTTCTGAATGTGGGTGATTATTGCATAACTGGGGCAGTCTGTGGAGCTTCTGGCAGTGGGCCTGGATTTATCCCGACTGCTTGAACTGGCTCTTTGGAGCCCATTATCTTTGGAGGAATACTTTTCTCAGCCTAGATATAGTGGGGAAAGTCTTGGTCCTGTCTCAAAGCAATGTATTAGACTTCGTTGACTCCCTGTGGGAAGCCCAACCCTCTCTGAGGAGTAGATGAAGGGTGGAGTGGAGGGGAAGGTGGTGGTATTGGGAGGAAGGCAGGGTGTAGAAACCGGGATTGGTCTATAAAATGAGAAAAGACTGTTTTTAAAAAAATAAAATAAAAAATTTGTCGTTTGATTTGTTTAAAAAAAATTAAGTAGAAAGCATGAGCCATCATCTATCTCTGTTAAATAAAACACATCTTGTTGGAAGACAATTTTAAACATGATAATTAAAAATTCAAACCTATTTACAGAGTCTTCCTCAGAGGATAAAGTGGCCATCAACGGACAGAAAAAAAAAAAAGACACCCTCTCAAGGAGGCCATCCTGACCTTAGGGAAAGACCTTAGGCAGACACTTCTCACCTACTCCGGTACCGCAAGGCTTTAGGTGATGAACTTTTACATCGGCGTATCTCATGTCAGTCACGTACCGACTTCATTTGCGAATACAAGCCATGTGAGCTTCAAAAACACTGGCTGATCGTCACCCTCAACTTCATTTTTATCTGTCATATATTTTTATAGTTAAATAGCTTAAATATTGCTTATGATATTACACTTGGTTTATTTCTAAGTGATAAAATGATATTAATCTTACTTTTAATGTGGTTATTAGTGAGGTTATTATTTCCTTTCATTAATCATGTTTTTATTATGAATGTTTATACAAAACTGTCCTTGCTAATGTCTAAGTTTATATTTGAAAGACTCAAATGTTGTCACTCTGTAAGAATATTTTCCCATTATTCAGTATAATTTAGATGAAGGAAAGTTAGTATTGGTGAAATAACTCATTTTATGTCTTCAAAGTAATTCTGTTTAGAAGGTAACTATATTTTAAGACCATATTATAAAAACCAAATAAAGTCTTTCCTCATATATATATGTATGTGTATATCTATATATTTGTTCATATATGTATGAAATGAATCCAAATAAATAGATTATAATTTTATTGAAGTTAAAAATGTTAAGGTAGACCAAATTTATCACTATTAAAGATCCCATAACATGCACAAATCTTTAACTTCATTTACTTTATCTAGAGATGCCCAAATATTTGGGAAAACTCTTCTTAACTAATTATACAAAAACCAAATTATTCAATAGCAACATTATTATTGATTATACCTTAAGCACTGATATTTCTTAATTAAAAAAATCCTTAAGTCCTATAATACAATTAGCTTAGGTTTTAAAACTGAACTGCTCAGTAACAATATTTTATTAATAAAAAAGAAATAAGCAACATTGCAGTAAATGCTTATAGAGATCCATTTCTATCCCTAACAAGTGAAATGAAAAGCATGGTTTGGGTGTACTTACAAACCTATAAGATATTGATTTCTAAAAAAAAATAAATAAAAAGAGAGAGATTTTGATTTCTACCAAGTCTAGTTCCTTGTTTCCATAACTGTTATTAATAATCATTAGTACATGAAAAGGCAATCTTGTTACAAGAAAAAATTAAAAAATACTATTTTGTTCTAGAGCCTTCAGGTGTGCTATTAATTCTCCATATTCTTTTTATAGGCTCTTAATGCTATGAGATTTCTGAACTTCTTAGCACAGCTTTCATTGTATCTCATAAGTTTGTATATGTCCTGCACTTTTAAATTTTATTATTATTATTATTATTAAAAANTCCAGTCCAAAGAGCAGTCAGGGTTCCCTGCCCTGTGGGATGACCAAGGTCCTAGGAAGTATTAAATTTCTCTCTTTATTTCTTCCTTGACACAGTGGTAATTTAGTTGGGAGTTGTTCACTTTCTATGGGTTTGTAGGCTTTCTGTAGTTTTTGTTGCTGTTGAACCCCAGCTTTAATCCATGGTGACCTGATAAGGTACAGGGGGTTGTTTTAATTTTTATTTTTTGTATCTGTTGAGACTAGCCTTGTGACCAACAATGTGGTCAGTTTTGGAGAATATTGCATGAGGTGTTGACAAGAAGGTGTAATTTCTGTGTTTGGGCAGAATGTTCTGTAGATATCTGTTAGGTCCTTTTGAGTCATAATGTCTGTTAGTTTCATTATTTCTGTTTAGTTTTTGTCTGGATGACCTATCCGTTGGTAAGAGTAGTGTTTTTGAAGTCTTCCACTATTAATGTGTGGTTTAAGTTTTAGAAATGTTTCTTTTACAAATGTCGATGTCCTCATATTTGAAGCATACACGTTCATAATTTAGATATAATCTTGGTGAATTTTTCCTTTGATGAGCATGAAATGTTTTTCTCCATTTCTTTTGATTAAATTTTGGCTTTAAGTCTATTTTGTTAGATATTAGTATATCTATATAGCTTGCTTTTTAGGTCCATTTAATTAGAAAACCTTTTTTCAACTCTTTACTCTGAGGTAAGGTCTAACTTTGATGTTCAGGTATTTTTTTTGTATATAGCAGAAGGATGGATCCAGTGTCTTTTTTGTTGACAAATTGAGCCCATTGATACTGAGAGCTATTAATGATCAAAATCAAAACTACTCTGAGCTTCTGTCTTATCTTATACCAGTCAGAATGGCTAAGATTAGAAACAGAAATGACAGCTTCTGCTGGAGAGGATGTGGAACAAGGTGGCACTGATGGTGGGAGTGAAAATTTGAACAGCAGCTTTGGAAATCAATATGTTAGCTTCTCAGAAAATTGAGAATTTATCTACTTTAAGACTCAGCTTTATGTCTTGGCCATATACATAAAGGATCTCAATCATACCACAAGAACACTTGCTCAATGATGTTCATATAAGCTTTATTTGTAATAGCCAGAATGTGAAAATAGTCTGAATACCCTTCTACCAAAGAATGAATAAAGAAAATGTGGTACATTTACCCAGTGGAGTATTACTCAGCTGTTAAAAATAATGACATCAGAAAATTTGAAGGCAAATAAATGGAGCTAGAGAAAAAACAATCCTAAATGAAGTTACACAGATCCAGAAAGACAATAAATAGGTAAAGTTACTATCAACATAGAAAAATTAGTATAATTTGGATATTAAGGCCTTTTCCCCCTAAGAATTGGAGATACCCACTCCATATACAGTTGTAAGATTAAACCACCTAAAAGAAACTACAATAAAAAGATAATCGATTCGTTTAAATACTCCAAATATAAATAAGGTAATTCCCAGAGTACAAATAACTGTGATACAGGGGGAAACATGTAGCCAATCTAGTATTTTGTAATTGTGAATATTTTCAGTATTTAATTGTCCATTTTCTTCATCTGCTACCTTTACTCTGTTAGGGCAAACAACACTCTTCATTACTTGATGTAAAGTTTTTTTTAATTTAGTATATTTTAGTAGATCTGATTCGTGTTATGCCAAATATAGGATATTAAAAAAATAAGATCCAAATGCTAATGACCAGTAGATTTTAATAATAGGACCCAAGAATTTCTGTCTTAATGCCTTTTTCAGTGCTTCCTCTTGACTCCTACTCAGCTTCGTCTACATCAAATGCCTTCCCTAGCAATGTGGGGCAATAAAAATATTTAGTAAATATGTGTCCTCTCTATGCATAAAAGGTGATGTTTGGCTGACAGACAAGCTATGAATGGAAGATTCCGGGAAGAAGTTGGACCGTCCAGTGAACCATCTTCAAGGACGGTTAACCGCTTAGAACTTCAATGATTGTGGGAAGGTTAGTGTTGCAGGTTGAAGACTGATTATGATTTAGTGTGGATATCTTCAGTTCCTCGAATAGCCATTTCTTTGGCCATATATGTGCCTGACCTAACATCCTGTGATCAACAGGTGAAATCTTTTGCTGTGCTTTAAGCTAACAAAACTGTAGTTCCCCCCATGAACAGACTAAGAGCATTATCAGATCTGAGAGCCATAGCTGAAATGTTTTCCTCTTGGTGCATCTGCCAACTTAACATTCTCACCAGTGGATTTGAATTGTGCTTTTATTTGTGGTTTTCATTGTTCTGTTATTATAAAAATTTTACCAAACTTTTACCAGATTGGGAAATAGAATGTAGGGTAACATATAAATCTGTGTTTCTGAGCCATAGTTACTTAATTTGTCTGTAAAATAAATGATTTCACATTCCCTTTTGAAGGTGAGAGTTGTGTTTTTATATCAATACTATCTTTATGAACTCTTGAGTTCCATTAATGCCCATGCAAATTTTCTTTTATGGTTTGATCCGGGAATGTTCCTCACAGGCTCATGGTTTGGAATGTTCTGTCTCCATCGTGGTGCTGTCTTAAAGACTGTGGAAGTTATAGGAGGTGAAGCCTGGCAGGTCACAAGGGGAAGGCTTTTGAAGATCTTAGTTTCTGTAGAACTGGACCGTGTTTTCTGCATCTGTCTGCTGTGATGTGAATTGCTATGGTGGATGATGCCACTCTTGATGCTTTGCTTTTTTGCCTTGATGGTCTGAAATCTGTCAGTTGATATGAGTCTTCCTTCCTTTAAGAAACTTCTGTCAGGTATTTGATCATAGTGACTTCCAGAATAACTAATTCACTCTCTCGACACTTATTAATGCCAAATCGTATTAATCATAATCCAGATGTCTAGCAGTGCGAGAAGGAAACAGCAAACATATAAATCTGTGGGCTACAGTCTTCATCATGGAAATGTAACTTTGTAAACAAGTTTTGATGTGGAAGTCCCCTTTGTGTGCTGTGATTACAATTTGTTGTGGGAGCTCCTTCTGCTCCTTCAGCCAATAGCCGCTGAGATACCAGCC
>LOEQ01003241.1:223523-244628 GCA_001685075.1 Bramus lutescens | reverse complement strand
AATATTTATTTATTTATTATATATACAATATTCCATCTGCGTGTATGCCTGCAGACCAGAAGAGAGCACAAGACCTCATTTCAGATGGTTGTGAGCCACCATATGGTTGGTGGGAACTGAACTCAGGACCTTTGGAAGAGCAGGCAATGCTCTTAACCTCTGAGCCATCTCTCCAGCCCTGATGTAGGCTTTTGAAACCTCAAGACCATCCCCAGTGACGCACCTATTCCAACAAGGTCACATCTCCTAATTCTTCCCAAACAGTTCCACCGACTGTTGAACAAGCATTCAAATATATGAGCCTATGGGGGGGGTATTCTCCTCTAACCCACACAAGTAGGGTCTGTCTGGAAGTATGGATATGTTTTGAGAGAACTGCCAGATGCCTAGAGGTGTCAGCTAGTAACTGCACAGGCAACCTGGCTACTACTAAGGGTGATGCAACTCAACAGTCTCAGGCAGAGAGGGCCATCCAGAGGGAAGCTGCAGGAATAATGGGAGAATTGCAGCAAGAAATGGCTTTGAGGTTGGGAACTTCAGCGTTGGCCTCTGACTTAGTGGTAAATTGGACAAAATGGAACCGGAAATTGAAGTGTTGCTTTGCCATTTTTCTCGGACAAAATAAACTCAAGTGAAATGAAAACTAATTCAGTTGCAACATCAACTTTGTTTTAAGCTGTTAAATGCCAGAGATTTACCTGTCTTTAGGGAAGAGAGCAAATGTGTTCAAGGAGACAAATACTTTACAAGGATTAGCAAGAACACTGTTCTTAGCTAAGAGTTACTGTGTCCATGTGCCAAGGCCCGTCTACAGTCATGACAGGTAGCTGACTTCATTGGGGGAGTCTTGTTCATTCTCAGCCCCACTTCTGCAGCCCCAGGAAACCGTCACGGCAGGGACTCGCCCCTCCCACCGTCCCGCAGCTCTTAGTGGCTCGGAGGCACACAGAAGCCCTGGTCCAGTTCGACTCATAGCGCCTCTTCGTTTATGTTTTGCAGGACCAGAGCCGTTCCCATGATCTGCCGTTCACCCAGGCGGAGGTCCACTAAGCAAACAGAGCTGGGCTAAAGCTGCTGAGCCGCAGCACGAGCTGCTGGTCCCCGGAGGTCTTGGTCTTGGCGTGCTCTCCGCTCTCTGACCATTCTTCCTTGCAGTTCCAAGTGGCCTGCAGGGGTCGCCCTGGCAACCGGCCTTTTCCGGCTGGCTGCATTTTCAGAAGCCATAGCTATGAACTAAACACGTCAGACTCGCAAACTGCTCCAGAACTAGCCAGGCAGTTCCGCCTCCGTAATTTCTTGTCTCCATCAATGAGCATCTCTGGGAACCGTCCACCTCAGCAGATCCCTGAGTAAGCAACCACACATCTAGAGAGCCAGTCAGTCAGCAAGCCCACCTCAATAAAGAGCCAATGAATAAGTGAGAGCTACTAGGTGCTGTCACAGAAGGCAATGAAAAGGCGTTTAATTAAGGACAGCAGACCCAACGAGCCCCAGGCTTGGAACTGAAATTGCCCTTAGATATTTTAAACAGGTTACAATGAAGAACAAGGCAGCATCATCGCGTCTACCCTCTGACTGCATGCAGTCCAAGATCGCTGTGAGTGCAACTTGGGAACAAAATGTCCCAGGAGGAACTTGCATCTTCAGCTGACAGACACTGTTGCAAGACCAAATGACTGATTAGAATTTCAGTGATCGCGGCGAGGTTAGAATGTTGCAGGTCCAGAACCTAATGACAGATTATTCCGGGGGTTCTGTAGATCTCTTAATAACCATTTCTTGCCTTCCTCTGTTCCTGGCCTTACAGCTTTGTGACCATTACGTAAGTCATTTGGACCACGCAATTTGTTTTACAACCAACCGAAAAGCTAGGATTGCCATCAGCATCTCAGAATCATCACAGATTCATTCCATTTCTGCCTTAGCTCACCTGCTTAATGTTCCCACCGACTTACTTAAAAGGTGCCTTGATTTATGATGTTCTTGTTGTATTAATGAATAAACATCATCAAAGCTCACTGGAATGTGGAATTTGGGGTAGCTTATGTCTGTGATCCCAGGACACAGTCACTCATATTTGGCTTCAGAATAAACTCTTTTCTCAACTTTGAGGTGAGAGTTTTCAGACAATGCAAAACTGTAAACTGGAGTTTTAGCTTGTTAGCATGTTTTTTTTTGTTTGTTTGTTTTGTTGTTGGTAACTTGATTTTGTGGTTATCAGTGTCATGTGACTATGTCAAAAAGTTGGACATGCCTGCTTGCCATATATAGTCAGATACAACTGTCAAATAAAAGAAGTGTTGTAAGCCACGCTTTCTTTCCTGATGTGACCTGCCCCATATTCAACACCTTTACTCTAGAAGTTTCCTGGGGTGAAGAGAGATGGGAAATTGATATTGCTTTTGTTGTTTTGTTTGTTAGACAGGGTCCTGCTCTGTAGCTTTTGCTGGAATTTCATTGGGTGAGTCAGGCTGGTCCTAAATGTGAGGCAATCTTCCTGCTTCAACCTTGGGAGTCCTGGGATGACAGACATGAGCCAAGAGCCCAGTTTAGGATCTTCGTGTTCATGGATCGGTGCAGCAGGGGTGCAGCATATTTGAATGCTGTTTCTTCTGAGCGGTATTAGATAGAATGAACCCAGATCCCCAGTAATGCCTAAGTGATCGGTATGACAGGTAACACCATTTGTCTCAGTTAGGGTTTCTATTGCTGTGGCAAAATGCCACGGCAGAAAAAGCAGTTTGGGGGAGGGAAAGGTTTATTTGGCTGGCACTTCCATATCACTGTTAGTCACTGAAGGAAGTCAGGACAGGCATTCAGACAGAGCAGGGAGCTAGAGGCAGGAGCTGATGCAGTACTTGCTCCTCGTGGCTTGCTCAGCCTGCTTTCTTATAGATCCCAGGACTATCAGCCCAGGGATGGCCTTACCTGCAGAGGGATGAGCCTCCCCCATCAATCACTAAGTAAGAAAATGCCCTATAGGCTTGCCTATAACCAAATCTTATGGACGCATTTTCTTAATTGAAGCGTCCTCCTCTCTGATGACTCTGGATTGTGTCAAATTGACATGAAACTAGACAGTACGCCTTGGATTGTTAAAGAAACTTACTGATCATTTCAATCCTGGCTATATTTTCTCAGTGGGTGTTTAAGACCATATAGGTAGCCAAAATGAATTTTTGTTTTTGAACTGTTAGGGCCAGTTGAGGATCCAGTCCTCAGTGGGCACTTGGACTTCAGAGGGACCTCTGGCTCCTCTGGTCTATCTTTTGCCAATTAGTCGATCTATGTGAGGCTATCTTATGTTATGGTACAGATGCTACCCCACTTGCATAGCATGGTCCAAGGATGCTCATTGTTATCAAATGGATGTTTTACGTTCTGGACCTTTGCTGTCTGTTAAGTTTTATTGTGGCCTATTACATCAGCCTGTTGTTTTTCCACCGGTTTATTGGCTGCACCGGAATCTCCTGGTATTTTAACTACTGGCTGTGACTCTGATTCCGCAGTCCTTGTCCCACTCCTCAGGGTGCTGCCTGGTGCGACATCTGGTTCAGCAGCATCTGCCCTGCTGCTGCTGCTGCTGCCAAATGTAGTTTTTAACTAAATCTCTATCATTTTATTTACCAATAAAGATGTTGGAATGAAAACCTGCTAGCTCAGAGAGGCCGAGAAGCAGCCAGCTGACCTTTGTGGCCAGAGACACAGAGCGAGAGCGTCTCTCCAGCCAGCCCAAACCGAAAAGACTGTGAAACTCCAAGTCCCTTCCTTACTCCTTCCTCTGCCTCTCTCTATCCATCTTCCTGGCTTCTTCTATGCTCTTGATAGCTAATTCAAGTCAACTAGCTGCTGGCTCCACCCCCTGATCCAAGGTTGATTTTGTTACTACAGTCTCGGGTTTCACAGCGCAATGGAACATGCCAGGACATCAACCTTCTCCCGAGGAGCGCTAAAGGCTGGCTGCCCCTTCAACTTCACCCCTTTGGTTAGCTTGGAAGAAATTAGCAAGAGCTCTGCTCCCAAATCCCCTGCCAGCAGTTAGGGTGACTTCTGAGAGGAAGCCGTGAGGGACTAGGAGTCAGACACAGTCCCTGGTAGGCAGACAGGTAAGAGGAGTAGACTAGATGATAAAGCTGGTGAACTTCCAAGATGGCTGGCTTTTGGCTCACCCTCCTGACCTGAGATCAAACCTTGAAACAGAGTCCTGATGGGCTCCCCCCTCTACCAGCAGGCTCCCCGTCTCTGGACCCGTCAAGGCCACACCAGGGTGTGTTTATTCCAAACTTATGGACCTGCTCAAACTGACAAATCCTAAATTAAGGGAGGAAGACCCCCTCAAAGCTTCTGCAAAGCCCCAGTTCTCAAGGAGAGACTGGGTCCCAGATTCCCGGGTCCCCCATCTCCTCTGCATGGGGTCTTTCTCTCTGTACCACATTGTATTTCCTCACCCTGATAAAAGCCTCAAACCCAATTGATTCTGCTACCGTTGGCTGTGTCTGAGGTTTCCCCTACTGCTACCCACTGCATTCAAGACTTTTCCTGCCTTTTAATTCTTTAACTGGCAGACAAAACCCAATCACAGCCCCCATATGATGACAAGCCAATGCACTTAAATTATTAATTGACTCTTGGTAACAGCTGCAAGTAATGACTGCTAAAGCTTTACAAAGAAAACTTAATATTATCAGAAACATTAATATTTAAAAAATTAAATCTCCTTTGCACATTTTAAATTTGTTAATGTTGTATCGATAACTTCATAAAACAGACAATTGTCTTGTTAATGTAACTAAAACTTTTATCTTTTTCTTTTTGGCCAACTTTAGGAAATTCATGTCTCTCATGGCATTCCTCATAACCCCCAAGAGCAGGTAGGTCATTTATTACTCAAGTTCATTACTACCTGAGCAAGCTCATTTATTACTCAAAAGTCAAACACATAGCTGGGTGTGGTGGTGCACACCTTTAATCCCAGCACTTGAGAGGCAGAGGCAGGTGGTGGATCTCTGTGAGTCTGAGGCCAGCCTGGTCTGCAAAGTGAGATCCAGGACAGCCAGGGATACACAGAGAAACCCTGTCTCAAAAAACAAAAAAAAAGTGAAACCCACAGCAAAGGGAGAATGACGGCTTAGAATCAGCAACTTTCCTCGGCAACTTTTACTTTAAAACTTAAAAGATGTTTCTTTAAATTTTCTCCTTTGACGACCTATAAAAAGAAATATGTCACAGAAGCAAGAAGTTTTAGCAAAATTCTTGGTTTTCTCTAAACTTTCCTTGATGGTCTACCCAATGTCTGGGTCTGGTTCTCCCATAACTCAGAGCCTGGTCCCCAGACCTGTGCTTTCAGCAACAGGCTTTCTCCAGATCCCAACAGGGCTGATACAGCAATGCTGCAATGACCTGGTGTCATAGAAACAACATGGTAACCCAAGAGGAAATTCTTTTGCTGAATTTCCCGACTTTCAGCCCCATATCACTTTTTACTCTCCTACTTTGCCGCACTTCCTCTAATATTGCTCTAATTCTATCTCCCGCTCTCATTCTGAGACAAGAAGTCCATGCCTGGATTCCTGTTACTACGACTCAACCATGGCATGGAGGATGCACTTTTAAAACAACTCACTTACGCTCTTGAATATCTGTGCAAAATGTCATTGGCATCGTTATTCCAGCTATCATGGCTGCCACAGTCATCACTGCTGTGACAGCAGTAGCTTAGCTCAGTCTTTTCAAACTGCTGATGTGTGGTCTGTGCAATCACCAAGGCCAGCAGAGCAGTGATTCTCTAGGAAGCCAGCGCTGGTTCGAACACTGCGGGTCTTACCCAGAGTAGTTTATTGTAGGCATATTTAAGCACAGCATAATTTGGTGACAATCAACTCAATCCCATGTGCACAACAAAGCACAAAGTAAGCTAAATTAAGATCGGATGAGACTGCATCAAAACTCTTTGTAAAGTACGTAGGACACCTTCCGTAAAGATGGGTTCTGTAGATTGCCCTAGAAAAACAAGCTTACAATAAAGGTCTGGGGGAGGATCCAGTGTGGTCTTGGCCACACAAATAGTGCAAAATTCACCAGTCTCTTAACCATATTTGCTCTGATCCTTCTGGGTGGATGACAGGTTCTGCATCCCTTCCTTGGAAGGAACAACCCTATGGGTTAGCATTCCAGGTTCCCAAGTGCTTATCTGTGAACACAAGAACCCTGTGCCTTTTATACTGCAGCAACTACAAAGTTCCATTTTCAAAATAAACACTTTTAAATGGTGTGGTAGTTTGAATGTAACTGACCTCCACAAGCTCATTGGGAGTGGCACTCTCGAGAGATATGGCCTTGTTGGAGGCAGTGTGTCATGGTGGGGGTGGGCTTTGAGGTCTCCTATGCTCAAGGTATACCCAGTCTCTCAGATCACTTCCTGTTGCCTGCAGGTTAAGATGTAAGACTCTCAGCTCCTTCTCCAGCCACCATGTCCCACTATGATGATAATGGACTAAACCTCTGAAAATGTAATCCATCCAATTAAATGTTTTTTTCCTTTATAAGAGGCACTGTGGTCATAGTGTGTCTTCACAGCAATAGTATTTAGGCTAAGGCAGAAGTTGGTACCAGGAGTGGGGTATTGTTGTGATAGGCCTGACCATGCTTTTGTTTGGAGGAATTTGGACTTCGGTACTTTGGGTTAGGAAAGCAGTGGAATGCTTTAAACACTGCTTAATGGTCCATACTGGTAGGATATTGGAGACAGTGGTGCTGGGTGTAATTTGATGAGCTATGGGAGACGGAATTAAGAAGTTCAGAGAAGAAAAATTTTAGTATGTTGCCTAGAGATCATTCTTGTGTTATTTTGGTGAGGAAGGTGGTTACTTCTTATCCTTGTCTGAAAAATTTGCCCAAGGCTGAAGCAAAGACTTTCGGATTAATTCTGTAGACAGAGGAAATCTCAAAACAGCCTTGTATAGACTCTGTCATGTGGTTATAGTGCTAACTCTAATGAAGATATATAATGGAAAGGAGCAAGATGAGCAAGGAAAAATGCAAAATGAACACACCTTTAACCCCCAGCCCTCCAGAGGCAGGGGCAGGTAGATCTCTGAGTTTGAGGCCAGCCTAGTCTACAAATCCTGTATCAGGACAGCCAAGCTTAGGCAGTGAAGGAAACCATGGAAACCAGAACGCTGGTGAAGATGTAATTGAATGAGGGAACCATGTTCCAGCCTGAGCAAACAGCTTAGGCCATGTCCTTCTGGCTTTAGAGTCAAAGAGCAACTAAGGAAAGCTGCTGAGGCCAGGCATGTGTCAGGGGTGTCCATGAACAGAGGCTGTGAGAGGCCATTGTGTGAAGGAGAAGCCTGGGTTGCCTTGGAGACCCCAAGATGTCAGAGAAGTCAGAGCTGTGGGGTACTGTGAGGGCCAAAGTTACATTTTAAGTTTTAACTGCTATGTCTAAGAGATCCATGATACAAAAATGCCTCTGATCTGAAGCCCCTTGCCCAAGGACAGTTCCTGAAATGCTGGAGGTTGTTGTTTATGGGAGGTAATAAGGCACATGTTTTCACAACCCTAGACAAGTTTATTTGACACATCTGCACCACATGTGCTTAATCACATGTATGCAGAGGGTCATAGGCTGGAGGTACCTCAGGATGTACGCTTGCCCCTGATTGGATGTAGGCTGGAGGTACCTCAGGATGTATGCTTGCCTCTGATTGGATGTAGGATGGGGGTACCTCAGGATGTACGCTTGCCCCTGATTGGATGTAGGTAGGACGGAGGTACCTCAGGATGTACGCTTGCCCCGATTGGATGTAGGATGGAGGTACCTGAGGATGTATGCTTGCCCCTGATTGGATGTAGGATGGGAGATACCTGAGGATGTATGCTTGCCCCTGATTGGATGTAGGATGGAAGTGCCTCAGGATGCATACTTGGCCCTGATTGGATGTAGGCTGGCGGTACCTCAGGATGTATGCTTGCCCCTGATTGGAACTGCAATGAATTATGGATTTTCCTTCTTAATCTGCTGCAAAATGTGATTCTGGGGCCATTTCCCAGGAACCTGGGTATGGACCTGGCCTGAGCCCATCCATCTGGATAGTGTTTAATTAAAGCTTGCTTCCAATTTGGGTTTAAACTGTGGTAGTGGTCTTTTTCTCACTCAGTGGGATTAATAATGCCTGCCGAGGAGAGCTGCTAATGGAAAGGAACCAGCCCAAGAGAAAGAAGTTGGGGGGGGGGATAACAGCGGAAAGGAGTTGGAGATCTGAAGGTCATTTGGACGTCAGACATGGAGATACAGAATCTGGAGTTTGCCCAGCTGGTTTTCAGTCTTGCTTTGGTCCAGTGTTTCCTTACTATGCGCTCTTCCCTATGCTTTGGAATGGCAATGTATGTCCTGTGCCATTTTATATTGGAAGTATCTGATCTGTTCTTTGATTTGGATTTTATTTTATAGGGGGAATTACAGTTACGAGATTACATAAATCTCAGATGAGACTTTGATCTTTAAAACATTTTTGAGACTGTGATAGATTATGGGACTATTGAAGTTGGACTACATGTATTTTGCATTATGATATTGTTGCAAGCTTATAGGGCTCAGGAAGCGGAATACAGTAGTTTGAATGTAATTGGCCTCCAAAAGCCCACTGAAAGTGGTACTATTAGGAGATATGGCTCTGTTGGAGGAAGTGTGTCATCGTGGAGGTAGGCTTTGAGGTCGCCTATGTTCAATGTATGCCCAGTGTCTCAGACCACATCCTGTTGCCTGTGGTCAAGATGTGAGACTCACAGCTCCTTCTCCAGTACCATGTCTGTTTGCATGCTGCTACATCCCACCATGATGATAATGGATGCTTAAACCTCTGAAAATATAAGCCACCCTATTAAGTGTTATTTCTTTTAAAGAGCTGCTGAAGTCATGGTGTCTCAACATGGTGCTAGAAATTCTAACTAAGACAAACAGTATTTGATAATTAGCTGGCTAAACCTTCCTAATTTCTTTTCAAGACTAAATCTTTATTATTATTGTTGTTGTTATTATTATTATTATTATTATTATTATATCGGTTTTATGGGACAGGCTTTCTCTGTGTAGCTTTGGAGCTGTCCTGGAACTCACTCTGTAGACCAGGGTGTCCTTGAACTCACAGAGACCAACCTGCCTCTGCCTCCCAAGGGCTGGGATCAAGGACACATTCCACTACACAGGTCTCTCAAAAAGGACCATCTAGAACAAAGTGGGGCCCTAGAGTACACCATTTGTTTGCCAGTGAGTACAGCCAGTGATGTGTTTATTCTCTAATAGAATAAAAAGGAGAAACTGTGGCAAAGCATTATGATAAAAATGATCGCTTACGTCTTAAGAGACTGGAACTTCTGCTGAGCTCCACTGCCAGAGTTAATACACCTTGAGATCACTTAACATTAAGCTCTGCCATCCTGTTGAATCCTAACCCGCTTCTAAGAGAAAACTGTGACAACCAACATTGCTTGCCCTGAATTTCCCACATCATCAACTGTTACAACTTACTATTGAAAAACTGTAATCTTAAGTTATGTAATTTACTGTGCCGCAAGTCGTGCATGTGTGTTTGTACATGTGTGATGATAATCATATTCTGGGGCAGCAAATAGGCTGAAAGTAATATCACAAAACAAACATTCATAAGTGTTGAAGACACTATGTGGATATTGTCTGATAATCAGGAATGTTTGCACTACTGTCACTGGGTCAGCTGGGGCAAGATGGAGCTAATTCTTAGACAACAAGCCCATGCCTGGATTCCTGCTACTATGACTCAGACAGTGATGTAACTCCTTGTAAAACTCTGCTAGAGATTTCTGTGCAGTGTTTCTTATTAGTTACACATACTGCTTTCTATGTTGCTTAATAAAAGAGCAAGCAAAGTTTTTTGGTATGGATACGTATGGACAGACACAGGAAGAGAGTCGCCAGGTGGCCCATAGACTGGCAAAGACTCAGATTCATACAACAGATAGACAGGGACAGCAGAAGACACAGAACAGTGAGGAGAGAAATAAAATCTGGATTCACTCCAGGGTAAATAAACACCAAAAGGAAGTCTTTTGATTCCTGTAATCATCAATGTGACACCTAAGCCTTAGATCTTATATTAATGCATTCAAACCGTAAAACTATGTCTACCCCTACACCAACTACAATGCTACACAACATTTAAACTTAACCCTAATTCTAACCCTAACCCTAACCCCCAAAAAAACCTACATCTACTACAAACAGAAAGTTCAACCTAGTTATAACGCTTACACTAATCCTAATCCTAAAACCTGATCTAAGAAAAAGACACAACATAACACCAGTCCTAACCTAAACCCAACAAAAAAGAAACTTTATCTATAAACCTAAACCAAATACTCAACATAAACATAGCCAAACACTACCCCTTCCAATATCCATAAAACAATTTAGAACCATGACATTTACAGAAGATCAAACTCTAACCCTAACCCCAAACCTAACCCTAGCCCTGGCCCTAACCCTACTCTAGCCCTAACCCTAACATTAGCCCTAGCTCTAACCCTAACCCTACTCCTAAACTAATTCTAACACTAGCACTGCCTTTAATCCTAACCCTAAATCTAAACATAACATTATTCCTACTCTATCACATGCCATAACTAAACTCCAACCACAGGCATAACTCTAACCCTAACCCTAAATAGTCCTAAACTTAATTCTAAAACCCTGAAAGGAGACATAATCCTGTGCAAGGCCAGACCTAACTCAAATACTAAAGCTAGCCATATGCCTAGCTCTGAACCCGACCCAGTTCGAAACCTGCTCCAAGCTATACCATGAGTCCTAGTTTGAACTCTTACACCGTAGCTCAGACCCTGACCCAGCTGCAGTACTAACAACCCTTCCCCTAACTCTGACTCTAAACCTACCACGCCATTCACCTTTAGAATAACCCTAACCCCAGCCTTAACCCTACCATTAAATCTAGCCCTAACTTAATGCTAGACATAGACCTAACCTTACTCATAAACCCTAAACCTAATATTAACCATAGCCCTAAGAGTAGGGTCATCTTTACCAAGCACTAACCATAAAACTGAACCTAAATGGAACCCTTTCCAAAACTTTGGCCGCAGTCTATGGCATAACCCACAGCTTAGTCAAGCTTGAAACTTAACCCCTAACCACAACCCTAGACAAAACCCTAACTCTAATTCTGTTCCGTCTCCAAGTCCTTAAGAGCTGCCCTACACCAAACCCAAACCTAACCCTAGCTAAGTGTGAACACTATCCCCAGCCCTAAACCTAACCTCAATCCTTATTCTAGGCCTAACCTTGACCTAGTGTTAATATTAACTCTAGACCCATTCTTGATCGTAAGTATACTTCTAACCCTGGCCCTACCTCTCCCCATACCTAACCAGAGACCTAATCCTAGGACTAACTGTTCTATATCATAACCTTAAACCTAAACAAATCCACAGTCCTCCCCACAACACAACACAACACATAGACATAACCTATCCAGAAACCTGTAAGAATTTCTAACCAGAAACCTAGTCCTAACCTGATCTATTTGGGCACCCTAGAACTGTTCCTAGCTTTAACCCTAAACTTAACCCTCAGCCTAACCGTAGTTCTAAACCTAACATTAGCAGAAACCATAACCCTTCCCTAGACTTTACCATAATTTGAATACTAGCTGTAATTTTGTCCCTAAGCCAAACGCAAACCCTGGCTCTCGTAATAACACAACATGAAACTCTAACAATAATCATAACCTTGGCACCATCATAGTATTAAGTCTGACTGCCCTAGTGAGGGTCACTATTGCTATGATGAGACACTATGACTAAACACAATTTGGGAAGGGAAGGGTTTGTTTGGCTTATGTTTCCATATTATTGTTGATCGTTGAAGAAAGTCAAGGCAGGAGCCTGAAGGTAGGAGCTGACGCAGAGGCCATGGAGGGGTGCAGCTTACTGACTTGCATCTTATACCTTTCTCAGCTTGCTTTCTTACAGAACCCACAACCAAAGCCCCAGGGATGAACCCACACACAATGGGCGGGGCCTTCCCCTCTTAATCACTAAGAAAATGCCCTACGGGTTTGTCAACAGCCAGATTTGTGGAGGCATCCCTCTCGGGAGCTCCCTCCTCTCAGAAGACTAGCTTGTGTCAAGTTGACCCAAATTAGGCAGCACCTTGATTTTAACCCTAAACCAGTATTAACCCTACTGGTTACTGTAGCTACAGATCTACCGATACATCTAGCCCTAACACTGTCCCTTATCCCTTTCCTAGTACCAGACATGAACAGCCTGGCCTTAACCCTAGTCAAACTAGCCCTAACATTAACCTAAACCTAACCTTAAACATACACTAGACTAACCCTAACTCCAAAATTACTTAGTGCCATAACTATAATCCCATACTCACTATCTCTAATACTAACTGAAACCTAGCCATAGCCCTATATCTAGTACTACCACCAATAACCTTAACCTTGCACTACTAAAAATTCTAACCTTAAACTGGGCAGTAGAGGCGTATGCCTTTAATCTAAGCCCTTGGGAGGCAGAGACAGGCAGAACTCTGAGTTCAAGGCCAGCCTGGCCTATAGAATAAGTTCCAGGACATCCAGGGCTACAAACCAAACAAAACCAAATGAATGAACAAAATATTCTAACATAATGCTATCCCTAACCATAACTAGTCCTTCCTCTAACACACACCTAGCCCTAGTATTGACACACTGCTAGCCTCAGACATAACGTTAATGCTGAGATTGGCACTAACAAGACTAACCCTAGGGCTAAACCTAACCATAAATCTTACTCTAACATTATCCTTAGACCATGACACCAGCCCTACCCTTAACCTTTATATCAGCTATAACCATAACCCTAAACCATACCATAGCCTTCACCATAACCCTCCCTAGTACAGTGACCACAACCCTACAAGAGGTCCTAATCATACACTACCCCTAATCCTAAACCCCAAACTACCCCTAAACCTACAGCCATTCTGTTCTTAACCCCATGCCTTAACTCCAACATAGTAGTATCTGTAGTTATAACCATAATATAGCCTAAAGCTCGTCCTAATATTTAACACCAGGTACAGCTCAAAACCAAACCTAGCTCTAACACCAAAACTAGCCCCCACCAAACCTAGCCCCCACTAAACCTAGCCCCTACCAAACCTAGCTCTAACACCAAAACCTAGCCCACAACAAACCTTAGACCAAGATTTAAAGTTAAACTTAAACATAACCATATCTCTCACCACAAAACTAAACCCTGCCTCAACCCTAATAAAAGCCCCCCACCTAACCCTTACGTATCGCTAAGACAAATAGTTAATATAGGCCTAATATCAACCCAAGCATTAAACTTAACCATAATCCTAAAACTCAGATCACCCCAACCCTAGCAGAGACCCTTGCCACAGCACGAACTACAGAGCCAGAACGTTCTAACCCAAATCCTCACCAAGTCAGTCCTAAAGCCAATCTGAACCCTAATGTCTCTAACCCTGTCCCTAACCCTAACTCTAACACTAAAGCTACCTGTGACCGACTCTAGACCTATCCCTAACCCCATCCTTACCCCTAACACTACCTAATTCTATACCTATTCGCTACCATAATCTTCATGTTAGCCTAAACCCTAACCACAGCACAAACCTTAAAATAACCATTCTTATCTCTACTCCTAAAAGTAATTCTTGCCCTAAGATTAGTAAATAGCCAACCCTAATCCTGTACCTAAACAAAATTTAGCCCTCGACTATGCCATAAAGCTACCATTTGACCAAGTCCTAGCCCCTACTACAGCCCTACCCTGAAGTTAGCCCAGCTTTAAAACTAGCCTTGACCCTAAATCTAGCATTAATCCTAACCTTAACTCTGAACCTAAACATGATCCTAACCCTGACCCGAAGCCTAGCCCATGCCGTTCACTAACACAGGCCTTGAACCTAAACTTAACCATGCCCTAATGCTAGCCCAAGCCCTACCCCCATCTTGAAACTTATGACTAACCCTCGGCCTAACTCTAAACCTATCTGTATCCCCAGTCCTAGCCACAAGATTAACCCACACTGTAGCCTCAGACATACAACGAACCCCAGCCCTACCCATAAACTTAACCTTACTTTTAGTTCTGTCCCTAATCCAGACTCAACCCCTATCCCTAACTGCAACTCTGATTCTAACCCTAGCACTACCCCTAACCCCAGCCTGTGCAATTATAACACTTTCTAAGCCAGGATCCTAACCCTGCCCCTGGAAGCGATGCTAACATTGCTAACTAACAACAGCTCTAAACCGAACTCAGGCCTGACGGGTTTGCAGCCTGCAGTCCCTTCCCCTTCCCGCCCCCTCCTGAACCCCCACAAATCTCCCTATTATTCTCTCAATGAAACATGAGATTTACGGCTTTGCATTTATGCAATTTGAAACTACGCTCTGATTTCTGTGTCTAACTGGTAGGACCTGCCACACCAGTTTGGAGTGAAGATTGATTCAGAATGCTTTACTCTTCATGTCGGAACTGGCTCCGGCTTCCACTTGCCGGGTGTCTAGGGGCCTTCTTTCTTGTCCTGGGCTCTCCTCCTTCTATCAAAGAGCCAGAGAGTACTTTGAGGCTTTAGCTCAACTGGAAGGAGCCAGTCCTTTTCCTGTTGTTGCTTTTGTTTTGTTTGGGACAGGGTCTCATATAGCCCAGGCTAGCCTCCAGCTCTCTATGGAGCCCATGATGACATTTCATCGTCTTAATATTTTTGACAAGCATGAGATAAAACACAGGCCACATCCAAACTCCACCCTGTTTTTGAACTGCTCCTGAGTCCCGTGTTGTTAGTAGGCACTGTACTCTGTGATGGGGCATACTCCCTTGCTCCATTGCCTTGGGTTGGCCCAGAGCTCAGTGTGAAGTTCCTAGTTCTTCGTGGCCAGCAAGGAAATAAAGACACATTCATATATTCATATATGTGGCTTAGGAGTACTTTCTTTTCTTTATTTTATTTTTGTTTTTTTGACACAGGGTTTCTCCGTAGCCTTGGCTATCCTGGAACTCACTCTGTACACCAAGCTGGCCACAGGTTCAGAGATCTACCTGCCTTTGACTACCAAGTGCCGGGATAAGGGTCTGTGCCACCAAGCCTGCCACAACTTCTTTTTAATTGGAAGAAAATTACACTTGCTCCCAAATAACTGAGGCCTTTCCTTGCTATAAAGTGGAAGAATGGGGATGAAGAGATGGCTCCGTGGTTACGTCACATGCTTCCTTTGTAGGAGACTCGGGTTTAGTTTCCAGCCCCTTCAGAAGGCTTACAACTGCCTCCTGCTCTAGTTCTAGGGCATCCAGCAACCTGTCCTGGCCCCCCTTAGACCCCAAGAATGCATGCATGCACATAGGTGCAGACACTCATACATACACATAAAATTAAAATAATAATACATGAAATCTTTAAAACATTAACTACCAGAAAACACTTAAACAGAAGCTTACTTCAGATTAATAAAGAAATTATTTCCATCTTTGTAGCATTTAGCAACTACAGTCTCCCTTCCTGGGTTGAGCCTCTATAAATCTGGGACTTTCCAGTTTGAGTAGCAGATAGAGAGTGTTTAGTATTCAATGTACTTATTTACTAAATCTTCATTGGATGGCTGACTGGGTCACTAGCCCTCATATAAAACTATCAGTGTCCAAGAGCTCAAGGAGGCTAACATCTGCTGATCTACGAATTCTATTAAAATCTCATTACCTGTGGAGGAGCTCGTGCCTGTATCCGTGCAACTGCACAGACATATTTTTCTTTCCATCTAGAAAACGGCCTCTTCCTTTCACTTTGAAGTTTTGGAGAAATCTCAGACATTAAAATAGTAGAGGAAAGTGATACAAATAACTTACCATACAACTTAAGAATAAAACGGAAATGAAGTAATTGGAGCTGTTGGGGAGCCACTTTCCCAACTTCCTTCCCACCATGGGTAGCCGGCGTCCTATCTGTACAGATGTGCACAGTGCCTGACCTTGCCAATTCCCCTCAAGTTACCATGATTAGCACATGCATGACCAAAGTGTCAGGTTCCTCCTGGGACTGAGAATTGAGGGCTTGAGCTAAGTTGCTGTGATGAGAACAGCTAACAGCTCACACTCATTTTAAGCCTCAAGCATTTTGCAGGTGGCCATCATGGTCTGCGTGGAGGAACCCAGGAGAAAAGATGAAGCTGAGCGTGTGCACAGAGGAAATAGAATGGATGAAAGGGAGAGAAGCAGATCAGGGAGCAGGGGAGGTGTGAGGTAGAAAAGAAAGAGGCTGAGGTTTTTCTCTTTATTTCCAGAATCTACCCTCTTTTCCACCCTAGCCTGCTAAGCCCGAATCATTTTCCTGCTTTCAGTTAATTACTGTGGTTTGCTTGAATGCTTACTCTTCCCTTTATTCCTGTTTCTTCACTTTGGAATTGTTTCCACAGGTGGTCTAGCCTGGTCTTCAACTTGATCTTTCTATCTCAGTCTCACAGATACTGGACAGCTGATGTATGACCTTTCCAAGATTCACTCTTGAACTTGAATTAGTTTGCATTACATGCTTTAATTAGTGGTATCTAATTAAAGCTAAAGCACCATTTAGATAAACTCTGCTCAGGAAGAAAAAAAAATCACTTATTACTAGAAGTAAACGAAGTTCCTAAAGTCACAAATATAAAGTATTCGTTCATCCATTGGCACCTACTTTGTCCCAGATTTTGGTCAAACCTTTCATCCAGCCTTACAGTGAGGATCCCTCCTTTGGTTATGTTTGCTGACACTTTCTACATTCTACCATTGAAAGTCCCAGGAAAACTGGGACCCTTCGCCACCATCTTCCTAGTCAAGGTAGGAGCCCCACTATGATTGTCTTTCATTGATCTTCACCTGTTCATACTGCTCAAATTTTTGCCTACACTTTATCCATTTTTGTTTTTTGGAGACAGGGTCTTATGTAATCAAAGCTGTTCTTGACTTTGAGATATAGCTAAGTGACCCTAAGCCTTGCTCCCCCCTCATCTTCTCACCTCCATTCAGGTGTGCTGATTATACTTAAACATCATGGTGCTAACCTTTCCAGCCACCCTGTCTAAACAAGATCAGGCTGGCGTGTAGCTTGGAAGGAAGGAAATAAGGGGAGGGGGAAGTAAGATGCAAAAAGAAAGAATTACTTTGTTCAAATATTGTGGCACATACCCAGAGTCTCAACTATTCAAGAGACTGAGACATGGGAATCATTTGACCTCAGAAGCTTGGGAGTCAGCTAGACCAGCATAGTGAGACCCAGTCTTAAAAATAAATACAACCAAATAAATAAATGAACAAGCATCCAACAACCACCTTGCTTCTATCCTGTATTTTCTTAGCTTACTGTGTCGTGTATCTTTATACAGAGTGTAGATGCCAATAAACACACAGAGGGCGGGTTTGTTTATCTATCCCTATTAGATCATAAGCCTTGTGAGGGCCCAGGCCTTGTCTATTTTCTTCTCTGCTGTGCCAGTCCTTTCTAGAACAATGGCAGCCACTCAGTACATATTTGGAAACAGAATGAAGGAAACAGGCCAGCGGGGGAGAGAGATCTGGTGTAGCCGGGGCACAGCCAGCCCCTGACGCATCTCTTCAATCTCTCTTTGTCTCTTGCTGGCTGGGTGATGCTCTGTCCTTGTTTCTTGGACAGTGATATCAGTTCCCACAGGCTGTGAGAAAACCCTAGTGGTGTTCTGTGGAGTCCCATCTAAATACTTAGCTGGGTGGCTCCGTGTGAGAGAAGAACCCGGGGACAGTAACTGTGAGGATCGTGAGTGATGCTGGCGGGGCAGGGGAGAGGTAAAGCCAGCTCAGGCTGTTCTGAGGAAGCCAGTCTTTCTCAAAGGAGTGGTGGATGGCGGGGAGCTGGGGGTGGGCGATGTTCTGACCCAGGAGGTGCTGGCTGGAAGGTGTCCAATCCAGCTGGGTGCGGCTTGAGGAAGGTGCTGGGTGATGCCCTAGGACAAACTCTTCTCTGAAATTTTGCTCTTAACCTTGTGATCCCATAGGGTCTTTCTGAGTATCCAAAGAAACTTCTCCCTACACCATGAAAAGCTACCTTCTTCTCCTCTTCCTTCTTCTTCTGTTTTTGTTTGTTTGTTTGTTTGTTTGTTTTTTTGAGTCAGGCTTTCTCTGTGTAACAATCAGCCAAGGCTGTCCTGGAACTCTTGGCCTCTGCCTGCCTCCAGAGAGTCGGGATTAAAGGTGTGTGTCCCTGTGCTGAAAACGTCTCAAAGAATACCCACCTGGTTTCTATTCTCTAAAAGCGGTGGCCTCAGGGGTAGGTAAGAATAAACATCCCTAGCTGTGAACGCAAAACATCCCTGGCCGTGAATGTAAGGCTCTGCTAAGAGGCCCAGTTCCCTACAAGTTTATCTTGTGTTATTTCTACACTGGTTTGTTTGTTTGCTGTGCAGTGCTAGGGACAGACTCTATCAGCTTCGTGCATGCTAGCAAAGACTCAACACTAAGATGTAGCCCAGCTCCTTTGTCTTTTTTCTTTCTTTTTTTTGAGAGAGAGAGAGAGAGAGAGAGAGAGAGAGAGAGAGTTTCACTACATATATTCTTGGCTGGCCTGGAGATCACAGAAATCTCTCTGACTCAGCCTCCCAAATGCTAGAATTAAAGGCACATGCTATCGCACCTGACTGTCTATTTCATATGGATGCAGAGTAAATCAAATTTACTCTTACCAATTGTCATTGCTTTAAGAGCCGCAGCAGTCAGGGTTCTCTACTGGAACAGAGATGATAGGGTGAATCTCTCTATATAAATGTATATAAAGGTGATTTATCAGAATGGCTTGCAGGCTGTGGTCTGGCTAGTCCAACAATGACTGTCTACAATGAAAGGTCCAAGAATCCAAGAGTTGTTCAGCCCACAAGACTGAATGTCTCAGCTGGTCTTTAGTACATTTCTGGAATCCTGAAGAAGCAGGCTGTATTGCCAGTGAAGGAACGGACTTGCTGGCAAGAGGTAGCTTCCTTCTTCCACACCTTCTATAGAGGCTGCCAGCAGAAGGTGTAGTCCAGGTTAAATGTGTATCTTCCCACCTCAAAGATCTAGATCAAAAGTCCGCTTTCCCAGTTCAAATGACTTAATTCAGTAAATTTAATTAAGTAATGTCTCTCACAGGTCTGCCCAGCCACCCAGTTAGTTCCACATGTAGTCAAGTAGACAACGAAGAACAGCCATGACACATACTTTTTGGAAAATTCTAGATTTTTCTAGCATAAGCATTACATTGATCTTTGTTGAAATGACATCTATATCCCTTTCTTTGGGTTATTTGGGGCTTTGTTGTCGTTGCTAGGTTTTTGTTTGTTTAGTTGTTTGGTTTTGTTCTTTAAGACAAAGTCTCAATATGCATCCCAGACTGGACTGGAGTCTGTGTCCTCCTGTTTTAGCTTCCCCAGGACTGGATTACAGGCAAATGCCACCACCATACACACACACGCACACACACACACACACGCACGCACGCACTCATGTGCACACACACTCACACACGCATACACACATGCCCACACGCGCGCACACACACGCACGCACGCACTCATGTGCACACACACTCACACACATATGCATACACACATGTGCACACGCACGCCCGTGCACACACACTCACACATACACACGCATGCACTCACACACGCATGCACATACATGCACACACACACACATAAGCACACATCACTTTGGCTCACTTCTGTCCCTGTCATCCCTCTTTTAGTCTTTCCAGAATGACTACGACATTAATTTGGGAAGTCTGTTTCCTGGACTCATTAGCCACAGTTTCTTTTAATAATTTCTGTCTGCGAACATGCGCTGAGGATTTAGTCTGTGCCAAGTGTTATGGCATCAGGATAATTCAGCAAGCTGAAGATTTAGGAAGAACTTGGATGAGAGTCAAGCAGTGACAGAGTGCCTTTAACTGTCCTCATGAGGCTCACAGAGAAGATGACCTCTTCCTGAAGACTTGAGTTACAGAACAGGCCTGCTGTCTTGGGGAAGCGTGCACCAGGAAATGGCAACCGCACGGGCAGAGACCCTGCAGAGTAAGTTTAATGGCAACAGCAACCAAAGGAGCAGAGTGAGGGTCAACTGTAGGAAAGCAGGGTAGATGTATACCTAGAAAGACAATTACTTATATGAAGAGAAAAACAAGAAATAAAAGCACCATATTATAGAAAACCATTTTATAAGAGTAAATTATTATTATCTTATAGAAAAAAATAAGTGATTTACCTAAGTAGCTAACATAACCAGGCCATCTGCTGCCTTCCGCGGGGTGTTTGTCAGGTCCAAGTTGTCCCTTAAACCTTCAAGCCTGGAACACCAGGTGGCACTTGATGTAGCAGGGAAGATCTTTTCAGATGGATCTAAGGTGCCTCCGGGAGTAATGTTTTCCTTTATCCTTCACAGCAAGAGAAGTGCCTTGTTCCCTGGCGACAGATGCACAGCCTTCTGTCGGGCCTGTTTCCTGGGCATTGTGCTTTGCGTTTTGTGCCTTTCCTTAACACATTTTTGTTTTGTTTTGAGATAAGGAAGTCAAGAGGTAGCACACACTGGGCTGTCAGACCGCCCATAATCGTGGTGTAGATAACAACAAATTGCACAAATCATAAGACTGCTTATGCATGATGGAGTGCTGTCCACATGCTGATATTTCTTACACCCTACAGCTGCCAGGAAGAGAACCAGGAAATTCTAAATTCCCACCCTGACCCAAACGCCCCCCACAAAGAAATACAGGTGATGCAATCACACTGACCTGGGGCAAGTATGATCCTTAGAAACTGGAAAGAGGAGAAAAACCCAACATGCCTTTGTCTTTTTCCGTTTTGATTTGCACTGGCACCCTTTAATTGTTGCGGCTGCTTATGATAAACTTGTGTCATAACAGTTATGAAAAATGGAACAGGCCAACTATTCACAATGCCCATCTGAGTTCCCTTGAGCCACTGTGAGGAGAAGGCCAACAAGTGCCCTCCACTGCCACTCTATCACCTGGTAACTAATTTTTTT
>LOEQ01003241.1:192643-202789 GCA_001685075.1 Bramus lutescens | reverse complement strand
TGGTATCTCAGCGGCTATTGGCTGAAGGAGCGGAAGGAGCTCCCACAACATATAGTAGCAGCAGATGTATAGGCTAACAAGGAAGAAATACTCCAAAATGAGCAAGCTCTACAGAAAAGCATTTTAAAGCACCATGGATTGGAAAAAGGATCAAACTCATGGATGGAAAACAATATATTGATGGTTTCTAAGTTGATCAGTTTGTTTGACTCAATGGTCCTCCTTTGCTCTTCCCTACTTAGGGATTGACAGACTCTTTTCCAGATGTGTGTGGAAAACGAAGAATGAAGATTCCAGCTGGAGTAGTGACTTACACCTATAATCCCCGTCCTGAGAGATGGAGGCAGCAGGACCAGGGTTTCAAGATCATTATCATCTACTTAGAGAGTTCAAGGCCAGCCTGGGCTGCCCGAGATCCTGTTTAAAAACCCAAAACCAACAGAAAAACAAACAAAACAATGTATAACCTAAAAATTCCGGAGGAAGAATATTTGTTCGCTAATGTGGAAGTCATGAGACTGAACGAGGGGGATTTCAGTGGAACTGTGAGGACAGGAATCTGCTCTCACAGACCTGAGAGAGAAGAGGCCCGTCACCAGCCTCTGCCCTGGTCGGACGGAGCTGCTTTCTGGGTGGAAAGTGTTCGCTGTTGTTTATCATTGCTCAAGATATGAGAGTCAACACTTTGTATTCTAACAGGAAATGACTGAACAGGGAGAAAAATACTGATGAAAAGTTCGGTACCAAAGTATTTGAGATAAAACCAGATAAGAAACGGAGCTTGGGGTATTGACAAGAAGCGACTGAAAATTCATACTGAAGCCTTTGAAGTCATTCTACAGAATACATGTTGGTAGTCAGAATGACTATGCAGAACCAGACATTTCTACTAAGCTCACTGTGTAATCAAGGACTGGCAGTTTTATTTACCTTACTGAGAGAACACCTGGGTGAACATATAGAGTATATTAATTGTTTACAGCTTTTACAAACCAGGAAGCGAGGCTTCCTGAGTTTAATTCACTCCACAAGTGATTCACACAAACCTCATGGATGTCAAAGGGCACAGACTTCCACCTCGCAACTTTCCTGCAGACGATTCTTCATGCTGGACTCCTCCCGAGACGTGACGGCTGACAGCAGACGGGAGAGCCTGCCTTACTGCCCTCTTCAGAAGCTCGCTGTTTCATTTCCCATTGGAATCACCACGTTCCATCCCTATTTAAAATCATCAGCACCACCGACAAAAGTGCTCTCTTCACACGCCAACCGCTGCCTGAAAACAGAAGGTCCTTTGGGAATAAACCTGGTCTATTCAGGAAGAATCCTAGCAAGCCATGTGTCAGGTTATTTCTATTTTCTGTTCATGCTTATTTGAAGGTCACAAGTAACTACACGTGTGTTCATGCTGTGACCTGCTCGGCATACGGTATGTGTGGCCCTGTCTTAAATCTTTTTTATTTATCCTAAGACCTTGGTACACAGAAATGGTGCTCAAACAGAGGAACATCTGTCTGTTCATGGACAGTGTTATAAGAAGCTCAGAGTCTTACTGTGTTTCCTCCTATCTGAGCCATGAAGTCCTCCTGGGAGTAAGAACGTCATTGTCCTGAGATGCTGACAAAGGCCTTCCTTCCATTTTTAATACAAGCTGGGGCTAATCAATGGCTAAACCTGAACAGTTCATTCATCTTTGTGCATCTGTGCCATGTACGAGACCTGACGACCTGAGGGTACAAAGGTATTTTCCTGAATTCACCTCCCCCTAGTGGGACATGTTATAGTAATTTTAAAAATATTTTATTGGAATTCATCTGGAAATTTGAAACTGAAAATATGAAAAATAATATCTTTGACATTACTTCATTGATCATTCTTTAAGCATTTCTTTTGAAGATGGGTTTACTCTATTCTGTATGTGTACATACCCTGATGGCATGTATGTTTGCATGCTGTGCACGTGCCTAGGTACCCACACGACGCCAGGTGACACCAACTTTGTGCTGAGTCTGAACCTAGGCTCTCTACAGGAGCAACAAGGGCTCAGAACCACAGAGCCAATCCTCCAACTCCTTAATTATTATTTCTTTCTTTATTTTTGCTTTGTGAGACAGGGTTTCTCTGTGTAGCCTTGGCTATGCTGAAACTTGCTCTATAGACCAGGCTGGCCTCGAACTCACAGAGACCCACTTACATTTGCCTCCTGAGTGCTGGGATCAAAGGTGTCCACCACCACTGCCCAGCTCCTAATTATTCTTTTCCTTAGACCACACTAGCCTTGAACTCACTGTGTAGTTGAACTTTTACATTTCTATTTAGGAAGATTGTATTAAGAAGATACGAACACGATTTTCAAAATAGTTTTCACTTCATGGTTTATTTGACGATGTTATTCTAAAAAAGAATTATGCTTACAGAAATATCAACTAGTTGGATAGGTTTTCCCAAGGGCCTTTTCTGATCCATTAATTGTCAAGTTGCTCTCCCTGCCCTGCCACCCACAACAGGATCTCACTGTGCGTCTCTAGCTGTTCCAGAACTCACTTCCTAGACCAGGCTGGCTCTGCCTCCCAGATCTCCACCCGCCTCAGTGTGCCTCACGCCCAGCTCTAACTGTTTTCTGAAGCACCTCTCACAACCCCCTTGTAGAAATCCTTTTCTCTTCTGCTTCCCTTTCCTCTTACAGACAGGGAAGCCTCGGTTTCTAGGCAAGTGTTCCAGCTGCACCCGGCTCAATGATCCTCCATTTTAAACAGTGCTACTAACACCCACAGGTCCTGACTTGTCTGTGGCTCCACCTCTGACAGAACACAGTCCCCACGCAAATCACGGAGCTGCTGTCTGCTTATTTGTTCTGGATGCTCATGACCCCTGACAATCAGGTAATGAACTATCAGGACACAAGCAAACTGTAAGGGCAGAGAACACACAGAGAGCAGTTATAACCATCGTATGGGTGCATGCATGTGTGCGTGTGTGTGCGCGCGTGTGTGCGCATATGCGTGTGTGTGCGTGCGTGTGTGCATGTGTGTGCGTGTGTGTGCGTGTGATGCATGTGAGTGCGTGTGCGCGCGCGATGCGTGTGCGTGTGTGTGCATGCGTGTATGCATGTGTGCACGTGCACATGTGTGCATGTGTGCGTGCGTGTATGCGTGTGTGCGCATGCGTGCATGTGTGCGTGTGTGTGTGTTTTGTTTAAACGGGTGTCCTTTGGAATTCACCTGGAAAAATATGACTGAAAATGTGGACAACTTAAACATTCTTTAAAAATATTGTGCTTAATTAACAAGTTAAAATTTTTAGAAATAATGGGCATGGTGGTGCACATCTTTGGTCTCTGTGACTTTGAGGCCAGCCTGGTCTACAGAGTGAGTTCTAGAACAGCTAGAGCTGTTCTAGAAACCCTGTCTCAACAAACAAACAAACAAACAAACAAGAAAAGAAAAGAAATGATCCTCCTACCTCTGTCTCCTTATTGCTGGGATTATAGGCTTCCATCAACAGGCCTACCTAGGATCCCTACCTACAACAGTCTAGCTGGGAAACACGACTATGGCCCAGCCAGAACAGTGTGTACGCTTGACACACAGATAACTCCACTTATCACCCACTCTGTGGTCGCTTCATTTCCAAGCACTTCCGCTCATGGTTACTTTACTTCCTTTTTAACTTTGTTGCTCAGAGATGAGACTCACGAAGGATGCCGGGGTCAGACTTCAGTCTCACAGTGACATCTGAACAACCACAGTGTCAGGAGAGGCCTGCAGAGATCCATTCTGTTGATCGGCAGCCTCAGTGACTGAACATTGGGGCACAGGGCTTGAGGAGGAACCTGAGAAGGCAGAGGATGTTAATCACAGCTCAAGCTCTGAATTGTGTAGCTGTATTAGTTTTCCAGTGTGTGGACGAATGGCCACACACTTAGTGGCTTGCAATAATACCTATTTCTTGTCACAGTTGCTGTGGGTCACAACTCCATGTCTCACAAACACTTATGTACGGACACTGACACAGAGAACACTGGCTTCTCATTTACTGTGAGCAAACGCTGTCCTCGCCTCTCAGAGGCCACCCCCGGATCCTGCACATGATCCCCTCCCACGGTCAGCTGACAGCGTGGTGATCCTGGTCTGCTGTTGTAGAACCTTACGTCAGGGAACACAGCCACAGCCGTGACATCTGGCTGCAGTTTTCAGTCCCACTGTGCATCAGTCAGGGCTCTCTAAAGGAACAGAGCAGGTAGAACGAACGTATAGGTTGACAGGGAGTTTAATAAGCTTGCTTACGGGACAGTGTCTGGGTCGTTGAAAGACAACTGTCCTATGTGGAGAAGAAGAGAATAACGTAGTTATTCATCTCAGGAGGGTGGATATCTGGCAGTGGAGTCCTGGAGAGTGGCCTGTCTTCAGTCTGTGTTGGAACCCTAAGGAAGTGGGATTTAATCCTGCCAGCAACAGGACACGTGACCTTTGGAAGGAGAATGAGGGAGAGCAGCAAGGGTCAAGGGTTAGGGTGGGCCTTTCTTCTTCAAATAATCTAAGTAAGAAAACCTCCGACGGGAGTGTCCAACAGCTTGGGTTCTCATTGGTTCCAGATGTGGTCGAATTGGCAACCAAAACCTCGTATTGATTGGAGTTAAGCCCCAGGTTCTGTCTATCCAGGGTGAGAGGAGCTGCATAGGTCTGTCATTGGGATGTCCCTACCACAGCTGATAAAGACATGGAGGCTTACATCATTTTCTTGTGGAGATCCCAAGGTGGGGGAGCAAGTAAAAGGAAGACACACTTCTCGCTTCCAAGGGCTGAAGGAAATATTCCCTCTTCCCTTTATAGCATCTCACCTTAAACAAAAACAACAAAAGAGTTTGTATGCGTACGTGTCGGGAGCCTGGGGGTGGGGAACAGTATTCTCTCTAATATTTGGGTTCCGTGGACAGAACCCAGACTGTCAGGCTTGGTGACAAGGGCATTTACTCACTGAGCCATCTTGCCAGCCCTGCCTTTATTTTTTAATCACTATGCCTTGCTCTAAGCCGGAGACCTGGAAGCATCTGCCACAGATGGTTGTAAAGATTTATGTTTCATAGACCATCTGCTTTTTGCTGCGATTGTTCGCTGACAATGTAGCATACAATCAGCCAAGACAAGAAAAAATGAGCACAGCCGTGTCCCAGCTAGCACTTATCTGCAGACACCGACATGAGAATTGCATGCAAATGTCACATCACAAATTTTTTCACAGCCACTTGAAAAGGACAAAAACAAAAACAAAAGAAGAACAACAAAAATCCACATTCTTAGCTCACGAAAACAGATGGGGGTTTGATGCGGACTTCAGGCCGCAGCTGACCAACCCCTCTCTCGGTGGGCAACTGCCTCACACACAGCTGGCTTTCACTATTTTTAAAATAGCAACAACTGGGCCTGGAGAGATGGCTCGGCCGCTAGGTACACCGGCTGCTCTTCCAGAGGAGCCAGGCTCCATTCCTAGCGCTCACAGGATGGCTCCCAACCGTCTGTGATTCCAGTCCCAGGGGATCCGGCTCTCTCTTCCGCCCCCTGCAGGCACTGAAGGCCTGTGGTGCACAGACAGACAAAATGGGCAAAACACCCTGGGTTTTTCCTTTTGAAAATAGAAAAAAAAATGAAATCAAATAACAATAATGTAGGAGTCATAATGGGAGCGGCTTCGCAGAGCTGTTCTCCAAAGTGAAGGGAATGCCAGGATTCTCTAGGCAAAAAATGCTTCCAAGTGACAAACGAAACGGTTGTCACGGGTGAGTGTGGGGTGTGTGCGTTGTGCGCGTGGGTGTACATGAAGGAGGTCAACCTTGCGTATTTCTCAGGAGACTTTGTACTTGTTTCTTGAGATGCAACCTCTTACTGGTCTGGAATTCTCCGCAGACTCCAAGAGTTTTCCAGCCTCCACCTCTCCATCACTGGGAACACAAGCATGCATTAGCATGCCTAGCTGTGTGTGTGTGTGTGTGTGTGTTCTGGAGATTTAACTCGGGTCTGTGAGAAACAACAGTCCCCCCTTCATAATAAGAGTTCTGGAGAAGCACTTCTACTTACAACTTTGCAAGGCTGGTTGTCAAGCCTACAATGGCAGGGACACTGAGTACAGAGGACAGTTTCTAAACCCTAACACCAGGCCCTTCCTCTTTCTATTTAACAACCAGAAGGGTCCAATAGTATACATCTTCTGGGTCTTACTTTCTCTGTGTTGTTTAGTACGCTTTTTTCTTAACAACAACAACAACAACAACAAGTGTGGCTTCATTGCTACCCTTTTACATCCTGTTCATTGTAGAGCTTGTCGGACAGATGACCTTACAGGTTAGCTTACTATGAGTAATTTTCTACTCTACATTTCTAGATTGTGTGTGTGTCGTGTGTGTATGTGTGTGTGTGTGTGTGTACGTACTGGATAGCTGGGCTTGAGGGCATTAAGTGGGGTCTAGTGTTTTACATACAGCGGCAACTGGACCTAAGCTGGCCGGAGGCATCTTTGAAAATGAGCTTCCAGATGTAATTTCCTACAGGTCCTCATGCTTGTGTAGCAAACATTTAACCTACTGATATCTTCTCAGTGCCATCAAGTCCTTTGTGATTGAGGTTTGATTGTGATCGAGGCCTCTGTTGTGAACTTAGCAACTCAGACACTACAGCAGTGAACAAAACAGTCGAGATCTCATCTCTCGCAGTTCCCAGCTTTTTGGAGACACATGGAGCTAATTAATAGCCACCTAGATATTACATGATGGTGAGTGCTAAGGAGAAGACTAAACGGACAGGCCTTGAGAGGGACAGGGAGAATTTACTATAGATAGGAGGTCAAGAAATACGAAAATGTTATTGAGTAGATGCCTGAAAGACATGGAACTAAGAAGAACATTCTGGAACTTGGGAACAGCAAATGTGAAGGCCCCGAAGCAAGGGTCCACTCAGTTTGGCTAGAGACCAGCAGGAAAACTAAGTATAATGGGGAACATGAACAGGGGCTGGGGAGAAAGGAATGGGAAACAGAGCATGGATCACCTGGGCCCCTGGGAATCACTGTGAGGTTAGGGGTTCTGTTTCTGAATGGGGTACACAGTTTTGAAGGGCTCTGACAAGAAAAACAACATTGCCAACTGCCTTAATTGCTTTTCTATTGCTTTGATAAAACACCACGACAGAGATGATTTTAGAAGGAAGGGTTTAATTGTTCCTGAGGGTTGGAGTCCATGACGGCAGAACAAAAGCCTGCTGTCAGGAACAGCTAAAACATCTAAAACCCACACACAGAGGCAGTACACACAGTAGGACGGGAACCTCACAGCCTTTCCGAAATGATACACCTCCTCCAACAAGACAACACCGCCCAAATCTTTGCAAACATTTCCACCAACTGGGGACCAAATAGTCAAACAGATGAGCCTATGGGAGTCATTCTCATTCAAACCAATACACTTGGCCTGCAAACTGACTAATGGGAAAGGGGGTCTGGGCCATAACAAGAACATCTGTGTGTGGGTTCAATGATTTCTTGCTGTGAGTTCTGGATCTCTGTTTAAAAGCCAGCTGCATGATGTTCCCCCAAGGAAACCTTCATCAGAGAAAGCATGGAGGCTTTGATTGGGTACTGACTTCCCAAAGCAAGAGATCCATGACAGCAAGCTTTGAATTTAGCAGGGTAGCTATCAGAGGAAGACTAACAAGTGTCTGACACTACACAGTGGTCATCCGTCGGCTGGATGTACACAGGTCCAGCTGTCAGGACCACTGCACAAGGTGCTTTCTGGTGACCTTTGGCTTGTGGGTCACAGCATACATGTAAAGCGTTTTGTGAATCAGTCATGGGCAGGACCTTACTGAATGCAACTCCAGCTCCAACGAAAACTGCCCATCGTTGTCTGTATTTGTGCTAGGGTTTGAGAGCTTCAATCACTTTGCCTCCACTGGGTCACACACAAAATTGTGTTATTACTAAGTGAAACTACACAACTATATTTGTTAAATGGTCTTTAAGAGGTGACGGTGGTTTGTCACCAGAACTGAGGTTTAGTTAAGCACTGATGGGAAGCTTTGTATGAAATCATCTTACTCTTCCTTCTTTGTTTAAAAATGTTTTCTTTTAAAAACTTAAAATTTTATGTGTATGAGTGTTTTGCCTACGTATATATCTGTGGATTTGGCACCCAAGGACACCAGGAGAGGGCACTGGATCCCCTGCAACTAAAGTTACAGATGGTTGTTGCCAGGCTCATGCTGGGAATTGAACCCGGGACCTCTGGAAGAGCAGGCAGTGCTCTCACAAGCTGTTTATTATTGTGATTATTTAGACCTATATTATGTGTATGAGTATTTGCCTGAATATATACATGTGCACACATGTGCCTGCTGCTCGCAGAAGTTAGAAGAGTTATAGATGGTTGTAAGTTACCACGTGGGTGCTGGGAGCCAAATTCAGGCCCTCTGTAAGAGCAAAAAGTGTTCTTAGCCATGAATCCGCCTCCCCAGCTTATGATTATTACTGATATTATTATTAATTACTCTCCCTCTGTGTGTGTGTGTGTGCATGAGCATTGACACAAATGTGTAAATCAGAGGACAACCTTCCAGAATGTTCTCTCTTTCCACCATGTGGTTCCCAGGGATCAAACTCAGGTTCTCAGATTTGGCAGCAAGCACCTTTATGTGTTGAGCCATCTTGCTAGCACTTAAAAATTTTTTTAGATTATATTTATTTTTATTTCATGTGCATTTGTTTTAATTGCATGTAAGTCTGTGCCCAATGCTCATGCTGTGCCCAGGAAGGGCAGAACAGGGCACTGGACTCCCTGGGACTGGAGTTAAAGGTGGTCGTGAGCCTCCCTACCCTGTGGTTGTTGGGAATTCAACTTGGGTCCTCGGCAAAAGCAGCCTGTGTTCTTAACCACTGAGTCATCTCTCCGGCCCCTGGTCAGACACCTTTAATACGTCATGTTTTACATTTATTGTGTGTATTTGCAAACATATACAGCATATGTGTAGAGGTCACAGTACAATTTGTAAGAATTAGTTAGTGCTCTCTTTCTAGCATGTGGGTCCCTGGGATTAAGTTTCAAATTTGGTCATCCAGCTTGGTTTACTCTCTCTCCCTCTCTCTCTGTCTCTCTCTCTCTCTGTCTCTGTCTCTCTCTCCTGTGGTGGGTGGTGATTTGAGATAGGCTTTCACTGTTTAACTCTGGCTGTTCTGGAACTCGCTTTGTAGCCCAGGCTGGCCTCAAACTCACTGTGTAGTTGAGGACAACCATTGTTATTTATCTTCATGTGTGTTGCTCTTCCGTCTGCATGTCTAACTGTGTGAGGGTGCCAGATCCCCTGGAACTGGAGTTATAGACAGTTGCGAGCAGCTGTGTTTGTGCTGAGAACTGAACCCAGGTCCTCTGAACGAACAGCCTGTGCTCTTAACTGCTGAACAGTCCAGCCCCCTGACAATCTTGACACAANGTTTTGTACAGGCTAGGCCAGCACTCTGACAGCTGAGCTCTGGGCCCAGCCCCAGCCTTGCATATTATATTCTGCACTACTGTGCAATTTGTGTGTCAGGATGACACTTGTCACCCACCGCTTCATATTCAGTCACTCACATACCCTCATCCAGTCATGAAGCGTGAACTGAGCCCACCTTGTGAAAAACAGTTTCTGCCACAAGGAGTTCAATCCATTTGTGAGTCTCTGTCATCACATCACACTGTGTCTGGGCCGCTAGTGGCCCTGAACTCCGGAGCTATGCTGTCCAAGATGGCGCCCACTGACCACAGGTAGCTACTGAGCTCTGGAAATGTGCTCCACATTGGGCTGGGCCGTGGACATTAGTCACACACAGGATCAACATGACCTAGCCAAGAAATATGAATGCAAAGACTTACCAAACTGTACATGGGCAACCGTAGCACTCCAAGGCTGGGGGATTGCAAGTTTGAGGCAGTCCTGGGAATGCTTCAGCTATAAAGCAAGACCCCATTTCATTAATGTTTCTATACATTGAGATGGCAATATTTAGTATCTTTAGTTAAATAAATTACATTGTAATCATTTCATTTGTGGCCATTTGTTACTTTTTCTTTTTATTGATTTTTACTGAGCTCTACATTTTTCTCTGCTCCCCTCCCTGCCT
>LOEQ01003241.1:155424-176317 GCA_001685075.1 Bramus lutescens | reverse complement strand
CAGGTCAGCATGCTGCAGGATCACCAGCATGTCTAGTCTGCAGGTCAGCATGCTGCAGGATCACCAGCATGTCTAGTCTTCACGTCACCATGCTGCAGGATCACCAGCATGTCTTGTCTGCAGGTCACCAAGCTGCTGGATTACCAGGCAAGCATGACATGCATGGGCTTTACCAGGGAGCAGACAGGGTCCTGGATCTCTTTCCACTCACCTGTGTGGTAAGAGTCTGTTGCCTCCCTTAGTGGCCCTCTTGGACACACACTGGTGGGAGTCAGGGTAAACGTAGTTTAGGGTAGCCTCAGAGTTCACTGTTTCAGGATATGCGTCTTTGAAGATAAATCTTATGCTCAGAGATGATTTCCTCACTGTTTTAACTTTGTGAGTTTTAACTAATATTTGCTCTGACCTGGTGCTAAATGGATGTCATATGTGTCCATACGTGTATGTGTATATGGAGGCAACATTTTCATGGTTTATAACTATCAGTAGTTTTAGCAATGTTAGGGCAGTCATTTTTCTCACTTTCTGTGTTCTGTATTCAGTTATTGCAGAGTTGAGTTTTGGGCCTGTTGTATCTTTTTAGAACAGAAAATCAGCGTATGTTATAGGTATTGTGGTTCAGAAGAGGGCTTTTGAAGATAGCCTATACTAAAAATGAATGCTTTTGTACACCTGACAAATTAGCTCATTGTCCATCCTGCAGAACAAAAATGGCCAGCTTGCCAAAATGTGGCCAGATTAACAGATGAAAGCCTTGGATCAGAAAGTGCTGGTCTTGTGTAGGTGGTTGAGAGAACCGTGGGCTTTGTGTTGTACTTTTTTAATGTTTAAAATAAATGGAAATTGCCAACTCTTGCATGCGGGTGTTTTAACTGTCATTCTGTGTCCGATATTAAACCTACTTTTTGATGCAAGTTCTTCTCCAGGAAATATTTTCCCATACTACAAAGGCATTTCAGATAAATAATGTATAATTCTGAAACCCAGTGTGCAGCAGCATCGTTGTGAGTGATGGCGAGCGGATTTCTGCTCAGCAGGGTGTTCTTCGGTGAAGAGTTCTCTTACAGCCCAGGGGAGAGAGTTAGAGAGGGCAGGGTGTGGGTTCCTGGTGGAATGTCGTGCAGAATGTGACTAACCACTGAATCCACCGACGCTGGATGCAGGATTTGGCATCTTCACCGCTTGGTTGAAGTTCCAGAAAAATCCAGAGGCTTCGTTGTGAGGGTTGCATCGCATGGTCTGCTCCCCATGAAGACAGTTAGGCTTGGAAGCCGGGCCATTCCAGTATTCAAGTCTTGAAGAACACATTTCATTCATGAAGGCACATCCTCAAAGGTTTTTATTTTTTTCAGTGGAAACTTGGAATGCTAATTAACCGCTAAGCATTATAAAATGTTAGTTTTATTGTCCATGTTTTATTATCTACTGATGACAACACAGATGTCTGCAGCAAGCACAACCAGATTCAGCTACAGAACTGGAACATCCAGGAGGACGTGTTTTCCTCATTAAGCAGCAGACATGTCAGAGTGAGAAAAGGTTGAGGATGATCTTGGGTATTTGATGTTCCCAATCCTACTGGGCTGTTGCCAGGGATCAAAGATAATGATTTTTGTTGTCGTTGTTAGAGTGTGTGTTCGGCATTGAACCCAGCACACACTCGTTAGGGGACTAGACTACTAAAGCTGTTTCCAAAACAGAGGAAGGGTGCAGGCACTGTAAAACAAATGTTGGTGGAGTTACCTGTAACCACTGATCAGTTTTGCTTGGGTTGTCATTGGTAAGGACCATTTGCATAGACTTCTGTTTCTTCTCATCCTGTTTGGAAACAGCCCTGGGTTTGGGCCATTGGGTGGGCTATATAAGCAGCCTTTCTTACTAAATTTTTCTAAGAGACATTTATGTCTCACTGGTCAACTAGAGGCTCCAGAGACGTTTGTCAAGGAAGTTCCCACTTTTGGCTCTGTGTGGCCCCTCTCACCAGCAGTGAAGCCTGTATTCTCTTCTCTGCCCAGGATGCTGTTTTTCTTGAGTTTTCATGAAGAGTATCATCTCCTTGCTGTGTGATAGAGTCTTAGTCTTGTTGAATCTTTTCTTCCTCCTCTGGTTTTGATTATTGGCTAGACCCACTTTTACTGACTAGTTTATTAATCAGGTCAATTTTAATCTTATGTATTATATCAAGTGTTTTTCAAGATGGTTTACTAAAGAATCACTCTTCTAAGATGTTTTATAGAAATTCAAGTTTGGTATATAAATCATCGGAAAAGGGGAAAAACAATTCTAGGATCCACAATGTATGAATGCCAGTCGGTGCAACAGGTCAGAGGTGATTATCTGCTCCTTGGTCTTCCCTGTCTTCTGTTTTCATTTTTGCAGGAAGCACCTGGGGGTAGATAGAGCGCAGTGGCCTGTCCACTTACTTCCATGCTGTGCCTGCACTGTGCTGGGGCTTACACCCGTGGTCCTGTGATGGGTTTTCCATTAATCCTTGCTATTTTCCACAGCGATGGAAGCTGCACTGATAAAGGAAATTGACTGGTGTGTTGTCCAAGGTGGCTTTCTGAGATAAAACACTGGCCAAAAAAGCCAAAACAAAATGAAACAACAACTATAAAACCAAAACAAAACACCAAACAAGGGATTTATTTTCAGTTTTCAGGTTGCAGTCTGTCGTCACGGGAAGCACCTTAGGATTTCACCTGTAGAAGATGTAGCAAGCTTTCCCCAGGTGCCTGATTTTCAAGACTCCAGAGAAGTCAGGAACTCCTTTTGCTACAGGGCCACTTACTGCTGCTGCAAACCCTAGGACACAGTAGGAAGGTACAGAGTCAGGGCTCACTCAGCTTCTGAGATCACTCAGGCTGTGGGCAGCTCCAATCCTTTGTACCTGCTCTCAGTGGGGCTGGTAGGGCCGGTAGCAGGGCTCTGTGCAGGTTTTCAGACATCTCTAGTCCTGTGGCTCATTCCGAGACAGGAGCTGAAGCACAGACCGCAAAGGAGTGAGGCTTACTGGCTTCTCCACACCTTGCTCAACTTGTTTTCTTACATAATACAGGACCACCTGCCCAGGGGAGGTACCGCCCACAAAGGGCTGGGCCCTCCCACATCAATCATTCATCAAGAAAATGCCTGACAGCCAGGACGTGCCACAAGCCAATCTGATGGAGGTGGTTCCTATTCCCAGGAGACTGTAGTTTATGTCAACTTGATCAAAGCTAATCAGCATACAGTTATGTGCTATATTCAAATTATTTCTTATTTGATATTTTTAAAGATGGTCTCATGAAGCCCGGGCTGGTCTCAAAGTGCCTGTGTAGCTGAGTATGACCTTGAATTTCTGGTCTTCCTGTCTGTACCTCCTAGGAGCTCATCTCCTGGGTGCTTAGATCTCTACGACAC
Organism: Bramus lutescens; assembly: GCA_001685075.1. Lineage (NCBI taxonomy): Eukaryota > Metazoa > Chordata > Mammalia > Rodentia > Cricetidae > Bramus > Bramus lutescens. The sequence continues at coordinate 172,915 of LOEQ01003241.1, read as the reverse complement.
CCAGTTTCCTATGTGCTGGGACTGAAATGCAGGGCTCTGGGAGTGCTGTGTGGGCACCACCAACTCAGTCTCCTTGAACATTTTGAAAAGCACCAAATCTGTATTTTTCACTTAAGAACCTTTTGAATCTTGGGGAGGATACACTTTGAAACTGTGAGTGTAATCTATTTGTAACATGCACGAGGCTTCTGAAGATTTACCAGGTTCCTTAACTAATCAGCTCTGAGACTACTGTAGGGCATAGAAACCACCCGTGCTGGATTTGGAATGGGAAAGGAGACCTTTTGTGACTACTTGGAGCCTTCGTTATCTAAGCTTCTATAACTTCTGTGCCCATAGCCCTTTCTTACCCTTCTGTGAACCTCAAGCTGGTGACTGTGGACAGCTCACATCAGCATACAGGAACACAGAACATCTTTTGCTTGTAAGGGCTGGCAGATTGATTGACACTCCTTTTAATACTTAGCTCAGCTAAGGGCTCCCATTGTCAGCCACCTCTTGACTTCACCCAAGAATTGACCTATTTGTTGTATGAGAAATAGGGAGTGGTATCTCGAGGGTGTGGTGAATTTTGGGTAGGGCAGGAGGTGTTGTTGGGTTAGACTTACAACATCATGGACACATGGCTTTGTGTTCCAGAGGACCCTCTCTCCCCATCTCCGCACTCTGGGGCACAGTGTGTGCTCCTGCATCGTGGAGGTTGTCTTCATGAAAGCAGCGCTCCTTCCTGTCCTCACAGAGACTTAGGAAGTTGCTAAGCCCTGATCAGAGTGATAAAGCTGCACACTTGGGCAATGTTATTTCCACTCTCCCTTCCAGCATTTTGTTTGTAAACATCGCTGCACAGGAAGTGCGCTGAAACGTAAAGCTTAGCTTCCTTTTTAAGTTGCAGATGGGTTTTGTGTATTTCTGATCTCCTTTGCTTTTGTGCTTTGCTGGTGAAACGGTGAACAGTGCCTCCAGAAACATTCTAGAACACTCACAGGTTTGATAGACTATGGCAGAAGCTGGGCTTGGTGGTACATACTTGTCTCAGCATTTGGGAGGCAGAGGCAGGAGGATTACTCCAAGTGTGAGGCCAGCCTTATCTACATAGTGAGCTCTGGGCCGGATGAGGCTGTATAATGAGACAAAAGAACGAAGCGTTTGAAAGGAAAGCTATAGTGGAAGGGTTTTAGACAGAGAGTGGTTCTGTTGCCTTCCTGCCACTAAAGGGAAGCTGCTTTCATGGACTCTACCCAGTCTTTACTCTTGGCATCACAAAGATCCTTAGTTCAGAGCGATGGTGGAAGGCTCTCGCCTGAATGTTGTACCAGGGCATGAGTTGCTTGCCTGTTGACTTGGGGAGTTATGAAGACAGGGTCTCTCACAGGAATATTCATTATATTTTCTCTGGTCAAGTTTATCTCAAGGGCATTTCAGAGAGGTGGGAGGAGACCCTGTAGAGACACCAGGGAGCAGTAGTGGTTGTGGCCATTCCCAGGAGTGCGGTGGTGATGATGGTGCATGCGATGGCCGAGGGCCTTACCTGTGTGCATGTTCACCCCACAGAGTGATGAAATCCTCACCTTCCCAGTGAGGAATGTTGGAGTCATGGACAAAGCTACACAGTGATGCATGTTCGTCTCTCTCATGCACAGCTCTGATGCTTTTGAGCCTATACTATGACTCTCTCCCTGCACAGGACACACAGTGTGACCACATACTGTAGGATATTGCAGTCCTACAGGAACTCCCCAGAAGAGCATGTTCTCATCTATCTCAAGTTAACTTGAATGACTTAGGGGTTCAGGAAATAAGTTTGCTTTTGCTGTTGAAGATGAGTTGACTGTCAAAGCTCCTGGATACTTAGCTATGGACCATGGATCAACAGAAGTCTCATTGCTTAGAAATACAACATCTCAACCCTCCGTTTCAGAGTCTGCATTTTCCGTAGGTTGGCAAGTGGTGCTGAACTCAGCTACTGCCCCGCAGAGACGGCTGGGATCATTTAAAGCCCAGCATCTGCTGTACACAGCAAAGGAACCTGGATGCTGAGTCAGGACTGGTACCAACAGTTCTGCCAAGCTTAGGCAGGTTCCTGTGCAACCAGGATGAAGAGTAGCTGGGCTGTGCCAGTCTGCAGAACTCGCAGGTGATTGGCTCTTGGGATGTGGGGGTCCAAGCTGCCTTTGGCTGGATTGTCCAGTGCACCATGGGAAATGTCAGCTCAAGGGCTGGTCAGAACGGCAGTTGCCCACAGTCTGTTTGTCCTATCTGACTTTCCCAGTCCCTCTATTTTTCTGCCTGGTATTTTACTGGTTCTTATTTGTGCAGACAGTTGATAACACATGTGTTAGGTACGCCAGTGGTTTTAATTATGAATTCTTTTAAAGTATTTATTACAGCGTGTATGTGTGTGCACACACGTGTGTATGTTTGGAGATCAGAGGACAACTTATGGGAGTCACTTCTGTCTTTCCACTGAGTACTGGGGATCCAGCCCAGGTTACCAGCTTCTGGTGGCAGGCACACTTCTCATCCTCTGATCTTTCCCTAGAACCCCGAGTTATAAACTTTTGGTTTACTTTTTGTTGCCTTTTTGGAGACACAGTCTTAGGTAGCCCAGATCTACCTCAAACTCATTTTGTGACTGAGGATGACCGTGAGCTCCTTCTGAGACTTCTATCCCTGCCCACAGTGTGGTGTTGGGACCTAGGGTCTTGTGCATGAAAGCGTTCTACCAACTGTGGTACAAGCCAGCCCTGGCGATGGACTCTAACTGGTGTGTGGTCTGGGTCATCACCCTCTGCTACCCAGAGCTGGGTCCGGATGTTGAGATGAGGCAGTGAAGAGATCGCCCAGGAGGTGGTGAAGAGGGCAACAAAGGAAAGGCTGGCAGAGGCAACCATCAGCCACATGGCCAGTCTCACTGGGTCCTCTGGGTGTCTGCGATTTATAGACACAGGACAGCTGAGTTTGTTTTGTGGTAAAGCTGGGGAGGAGGCCTGAATGCTGGACCGAGTGCTCTTGGTAGAATTTCTTTTTCTGTTTGTTTCCGAGTATACAACTGTGCTAGACAGGGCATGGCTGAGAAGCCCGGAGATGCCTTTTGACAGGCCATAGAGCATTTCATTTGCATAGTTTTATGCTCTGCATCTTAGGACATTTCTTACCTCTGCCCCAAAGTACCAGCAACTTGTAAACCTTCTCAGAAGGTCTGTCTGTATCAAGGCCTGTTCTTTCATCAGCATAACCACTGGTGGCTTTGCTTTCCCTCCCTCCCTTTCTCTCCATTCTCCGCCCCTCCCTCCGTTCTTTCCTCTTAAGGCTGAGTTTCTCAGTGTAGTCCTTCGTGTCCTGGAATTTGCTTTGTAGATCAGTCTCAATTCAGGGGTCCTCCTGCCTCTGGCTCCCAGTGCCGGGATTGAAAGCATGTTCCATTATGCCTGGCTATTTAATTGTTTTAACATTTGCTTATCTATTCATTTATCTCTGTGTGTATGTGTGTATGGGCATACAAGTGCCATGGCAACACTCATGACAGTTGGATGACAACTTGCAGGAGTCGGTTCTCTTCTTCCACCCTGTGCATTCTGGGTAGAAAACTCAGGTCATAGGGTTTGTCAGCAAGTGCTCTTAACCGCTGAGCCATCGCTCCAGCACGTTTGCGTTCTGTTCGCTGTGGCAAGCTGGGCTCCTAGTACAGCTCTGGGCCTGGTCTGGCCCTCTTTCCTTTAGCTTCTTCCTCTGAGGGCTGACAGTGTGTGTACGCCGTAAGCCAGGGACCTGCATGCGTGTGCACAGTAAGCCAGGGACCTACGTGCGTGTGCACAGTAAGCCAGGGACAGATCTGGAGAGGGGCTGATAGTAGAGCAGCCTCCTCAATGGTGCTTTCAGAGGGGCAGGTTGCAGGTCTTACAATAAAATAATATAATAAAAACACTACCTTCAAATATGCTGCCGCTGTAAGGCAGGCACTCTTAGCTAGAGCACTGTGTGAGGTGGCTCAGCGTGCTGGTCCTCAGTCTGTTGTTGGGCATCTTAGGCTGTATCTCAGGATCCTACAAGGAGTTCTAGGTCAGGATGAGGAAACTGCCACTCTTGAGACTGGAGAGGCCAGCACAGCGGCATTGTCCTTGTATGTACGTAGTCACCAGATCTGTGCAGATGCCATATTTCTCAAAATCAGAGGTGTGCGGTAACTTTCGGCAGCTGTCTGTCCCCTGCTGTGTGTGTGTGTGTACATGTGTGTGCATGCATGTCCTGAATATAGAGTCAAGCATTCTTTTAGCTGAGATGTTTTAAACTTGCCCTTGTTTTGATCTAGGCAAGGGTTGTAAAGTCCATGTCCTGTGTGTTTGAGGCTGAACAACCTAAGTAGTAGTCTGTTTACATATTTCACGGACCAACGACCTGCCAGCTTTCCCAGGCTACATGCTAGAGAGAGATAATGATAATGATAGCTTAGGTTTATGTGGCATCTTTCTCTGAGAGGTTCAAAGTGGCGGAGCCACTTGAGACTCCATTATGGCCACGTCCTGTGAGGTAAGTGATCTGTAGTACCTTCTGAGTTCCTGCGCAGATGGGGGAAGTGATGATTTCATCACTTCACCTGAGAGCAGTGCCCAGAGGGTCACTCTTGCAACACTGGGCTGCTGAGAACCACGGCACCAATCTGCCCCTTTGAGATGCGGTTGTGTGAATGCTGGGCACTGACAGCAATGTTGGGGATATTTACACTTTGTAGCGTTGACCGGAATTTCCTTGATACTTGTCTCGCAGGCTGGCACATCTTCCACTAGTTTCCCTTGTATTTGGCTTGTTCTGTCTCCTCCCTTCTGCCCTTCCGCCACCCCTCTGTAGGCACCCGCTAAAGCTTCTGTAGAGTTCTGCAGCTCTGTCTGCTGACTGTATGGCCTGGTCTGCTGTATTGGCGGCACCCATACTACATCGCCGTAAACTGTAGGGCTGACTATTTCATGTAGAATCAGGTTCTGAACTGCAGGGCTCATGACTGATGCAGGTGCTAATTAAGGACTAGTCCTCCAGGTTTTAGGAGCCCCTTGTAATTAAGCCTGAATGGACAGTAAGAGATACACTTCATGTACAGCGTGGAGTTAGCAACATGTTGGTCATGGGGGTATATATGATATGCTGCTCATATCATAAAGTCAAAAAAGAATGTTTGACTTGAACATGGTTCTTGAATCATTAATTCATCGTTGTATATATATTTTTGGTGCTGGAATTGAACCTAGGGCTTTTATGAATACTAGATAATTATACCAGCAGCAGTAGCAAGCTAGATCTTTTTTTCTTCCTTCCTTTCTTCCTCCTCCCCCCTTATCCCTTCCATTCCCTCTTTTTTTTTTTTAATAATTGCTAAAAGCCCGTGGACTTTATTCTGTAACCTCCAGCACCACTACACTTGAAACATAGCCTCCTGAGGGAGGAAGCAGGGCTCGGGTAGCTAAGGAACCTTACCAATATAAAGGTTGGAAAGCTAGAAGATTCACAAGGCCCTGCACACAGCTGTATAAGCATTAAAAACTGGTGGAGGTGGGAGATGCTTCAGTGGAATTGCCTACAAGCTGGGCAGGGTTGCAGCTCTCCCCAGTGGTCACCCATGCTGTGATGGGCTTTTTGGTGATGCAGCTACTCCTCTTTTTAGTCACCATGCCCCTGAAGTGACCGCCACCAACCCAGGGGTTCACCAATCTCGATTTGGTTGGAGTCATTTCTTAGGTCTGTTGCCAGTGCCCTCCCTGTCTGTGGTGAGTAAGTAGATGCTTATTTATGACGTGCCAGAAAAGCCATACAATGGAAGTTGTAGAAGCAGGCAGAACAGCAGGGAATTCCCATGTGCCCAGCAACGGGGTTCTGGTACCTGTGAGCGCTGGAGTTAAGAGGAGGCGTCATCCAGCCGTTGGTGTCCTAAGAATGTGCCAGTGGGTGTAGGGTGTGCTGACCCACCTCTGCAGATACCCTTAGTCATTTCTTCCCAGGGAGGCCGAAGTATTGCTTCCGTATACTCCTCTTTGAGCAGAGTTCCACACTGCCAGAGACACCAGCTTTCTGGGTCCTGTGGTGCCTTGCTATCTTTGCTGAGCTGCTGCGAAAATTGTGCTGTGCACCTCAATAGAGGATGATGCATTGTGCTGTGCACCTCAGTAGAGGACAGTGTATTGTGCTGTGCACCTCAGTAGAGGACGATGCGTTGTGCTGTGCACCTCAGTAGAGGACGATGCTCTGAGCGTGGCTGTAGTTATGGCTTGTGTTGTTTTCTCCAAGTGGAGCTGGTTTTTCAATTTTAGGATGCTAACTATCCAAAGGTATATATCTATGTGTCTACCTCATAGTGTGTGCATGCCAGCGTGTCTGTGTGCCTGTGGTGTGCATATGTGTATGTGTGCATTGTGGGAGCTCGGATAGAAGAGATGTTGTCACCAACCCGCTTTCCACTGCTGATAGGCTTCGGACTTGTTTGAGAGTTACAGGCTTTCAAGTGTCTCTGAGGTAATCATTGACTCTGTTGTGTAACTCTGTGGATTACGGAAATGCAGTCAGTTTTTGTATGACTCATAAATCTTAAAAAACATTCCTATTGAGATACTTAGAATTTCCTGGAGTGTGTGTGTGTGTGTGTGTGTGTACGTACGTATGCATGCATGTGTAAACTTTGCAACAGAACTTTCCAAGTTTTTCATTCTTACTTTGTTAACCCTGTTGTAACTTTTCACTCTGCTTCATTTGAAAGAGCATTATCATTTCCCTCTCTGATGCATCCTCCCTTCTCCTTTGCTCCAGCCACTGTGATGTCTAAGTCCTGCTGACTGTGGTAGCAGTGATTAGGGTATTGAAATCAGGATGAGGAAGGACTCCGTAGCTGAGGGGGAGATGGAATCATTCGGGTTTTCCCTCCTCTTGTTTTGCGTTGCTGCTCTGCACCGTTGGTGGTGGAATGATGCCAGCATCTTCTTCCCCCTTGTTTATCGAGCGTCATTACCGTCCCCGCCTCCTCAGGGACCTGACTGATTGGTAAATTAATGCTGGCAGAGAAGGGGGAGACATCGTGGAAGTGGTGCTTTCTTTAAGCGAACGCGCTCTACAATTTTGTTGTTTGCATGTCAGTTTGGGGGTACTAGAATAAATCTATATGTACATAGCGTAAATGATCCAAAATCTAACGTTCTGGGTGTTTCGAAGACCTACCGCATGTAGCGAGTGTCAGGAACGGGTCATGGACCTGGGGGAGATCTGCTTCCGCTCCTCAGTGGGAAGGCATGTTCTTTTCTTCCCAATCCTCACATGTAGTGTGGTACCTCTGGGTATAGTTACTTTCACCTGTCATTCATAAAGTCCCTGGTCTGTCCACCTTGATGGCAGTAGTAGTCATAAAGTTATTCAAAATGGGAGAGGGTTTGGCCACTAATTTCCTGGCAACTTACATGTGTCTTCCTTGCAGGGGCTCTTCTGCTGTGAATGTAGTTTTCATTACCGTGGGATTTTTCTTTCTTTGGACTGTTCCAGCAGCATTACAATAACCTAGTGTCATGGTGATGGGTGGATGGGTGCCCGGGTGGGTGGGTGCCCAGGGATGGCAGCCGTCTTCACATCAGGAAACCCAGCAGCGTGCCTTGGGATTCTGCACTGGCATATTCCGGTTAAGTGAATGCCTGCCGCCCGGAGAGTCCACAGTGCCCCAGGGGAAGCACGGAGAGAAAGGCCAGCTGTTGGTGAATGTATTGGGTGTGTAATGTCATTTATCTACATCTGCCTGTTGACGGCTTGCTGACTGGGAGTGTCACCGCATATGCGAGTGTAGAGGAAGAGATGTTTAGGGTGGGGAGAAATGCCCCAAATAAGTTTTTTCTTTTTAAATATGGTGTGGTCTAAACATGCCTTGGAAGTGCCCTCTCTCGAGGATTATCTGAAGAGTATGGATTTCAAAATGCATGGTATGGGGATCTGTGGAAAACAATGGGTTTTTGCTTCTGAGGTTACAAAAGCCCAGCTATGCAGAACATGTAGGTTTTGGGAGATCTGGAAAATCGCCCATTTTCAATAGAATAAGATCGTTCACTCGTGTGTTCTGTTAAAGATAGCCTTGCCACATGGACTGGAAGATTGACAGCATTCCTAAGTGAAGCTGCAGCTACTCCTTCCCCCTTGAGAGCCTTTCCACCCCGTCTCATGTGCAGCACACACTTCCTGCAGCTACTTGAGTCTATAATTGGTTCTGTAAATTAATTGGCACAAACTCCAGTATCCACTTTACTCCCGGCAGCTCCAAGGTAAGGAGACATTTAGATGGTGATTAGATTTTTTACTTCCTTTCCTTTCCCTTTCAAATCGCCCCATCTGTCTGTCTGTCTCTGTCTCTCTCTGTCTCTGTCTCTTTCCTGTGTGTGTGTGTGTGTGTTCCTGTGTGTGCATTCCTGGGTGCCAGTCTTCCCCTTGCACGTTGTTTGAGAGAGTGTCTTTCTCACCAGGCCGAGCTAGCCAGCCCTTAGCGTCTTGGGATTGTCCTGTCTCCAGCTCCTATTTCGTCTGGGAGTCCTGGAATTGCAGACAGGTGCTGCCACATCTGGGTTCTGCAGATCTAGACTCAGGTTCTCATACTCCTATAGTGCACTTTGTCCATGGTTTCCTGCCTCTTGCTCTCTCATTCCCTCCCCGGATCAGAACCTAGAACTCCTGCCCAGCCCTCACCGCTTCCCTTTGCCAAGAGCATACTGAGAAGCTAGAGCAGGAATATCCACTGGGACTATGCTCTGGTCAGGTGGCTGAGACAAGCTTTGTAGCAGAGAACTCAAGTGTCCCTACCTGATGGTCTGGGGAAGAAAATGATTTTCAAACATGTTTGAGAATACCAGGAAAAAAAATCTACCTTAGGTTAGATGTCCCTGCATTTCTTAATTTTCCATCTCTTTGGCTGAAATGAGAAATCTTAAAACGCAAGAGTTTTTCTTCTTTCATCATTTTATAAGGACCTATAGTTCTTCTATTTTAAATTTTAAAATTCATCTTTAAGTGGGAGGGAAATGGGAGGAGGGGAGGAGGTGGAAATTTTTAATAAATAAATAATTAAAAAATTAAAACTCATCTTTATTTATTATTATCGTATGTATAGGTGTGTGAGTGTGGGCGCACAAGTGCACAGTGCATGTGTGGTCAGAGGACTGTTTTGGGCGCTGGTCCTTTTTCCTTTGCTGATGGCTCTGAGGATCCATGTTGTCAGGCTTGACTAGCATTTTTATTCCCCAAGCCATTTCAGCTTCTTTAGCTAAAGTTTGCCGTTTGCATTTTTAGAATACCTTGAATAATTAAATTATGAGTTTAAACATGTGCAGTTTCCGAAACTGCATATGAGATAAACATTATTTTGAATGAGTTTCAAAATAGTTAAAGAGATGCATTCACTTAAATGACGTAGAAACACATGCCATTGTTTATTTCAAAGTGATGGGATTATGACTTTTCCTGAAGATTTTATACTGTGATTGGTAATATTTTTGTGATGAATCTAGACTAATCATTTGCTTTTGTTTAAACATTCTAGTAGACATGTTTAGAGAGCATATTTAGATGTTTAGATGGAAGTTGTAACATCTCAGTGTGTAATTCTTCCAAGTCGGTGCTTTTTTTTTAAAATTAATCTTAGACTGTGGATGAGCTCAGTTGGTAGAGTGTTTGCCTAGCATGTATGAAGCACTGGGTTTGATCCCAGCTGGGCGTCAATTGAATGAGGTAGTATATGCTTTTAATCTCAACAGGTGGTGGATGAAGATTCAGAATTTACTACAATGAGTTCAAGACCAGCCTAGGAATCCTGACACCCTATTCAAGATAGATAGATAGATAGATAGATAGATAGATGATAGATAGATAGATGGATAGATAGATGATAGATGATAGATAGATAATAGATAGGTGGATTGATAGATGGATAGATGGATGATAGATAGATAGATAGATGATAGATAGGTGGATTGATAGATGGATAGATGGATGATAGATAGATAGATGATAGATAGGTGGATTGACAGATGGATAGATGGATGATAGATGAAAAGGCTTAGTTGTTATTTCACAGATGGAAAGTTTGTTTGGAAAGAATGGGCTGATTCTGGCAGTTGGGGACTAGAGAAGATGGAGAGTTTCTCACCAAAGGTTTTCCTGTATCCTCAGGTTGATCTTACTGTACCTGATTCTCCCAGGGTATTTAGTAACCTAAGCCCCATTCAGATCTCATATGTCACCTTTATAAAACTTGGCCCAACACCCAGGACCAGAGGCGGAGGCTGGGTTCTGCCTTGTCTTTCCTAGAACTTTTCAGGATCCCCAAGGACGCCTTTTTGTACTGCTTCGTAAAAACATCTTTAGAATTAAAAATGATTGTTAGTGTTTCATTTGCTGGTATACCAGCATATTTAAAGCAAACAAAACGACAACAGAAAAGTTTCCAAAGCAAAGCTATCACGTATATTCGAATCAATATGTTTTCTCACATTTAAGGTAAAACATCCAGAGCTGTAACCACCAGCCACATCACAGTTCCTCACAGCTGTGGGCTGTAGCCATTGTCTTCAGAGCTGAAGGGCTGTGGAGGAAAATCCTGTTAATTAAGTAAGCCATCTGTCTCCCTGGCTGGGTGCTGTTGCTGGCGCGAGCCGTGCAGTTCAGGTGTGAACGATCTGCGCTATCGCGTGGCTCAGCTCTGCGTGGAGCTCTGATTCTAGCTCAGGGCCAAACTTCTTTTATTCTGTATGTATAGTCTGAAAGTGTTAATTTCTTTTGGTTCTCCTTTGCTACTACTAATTTTCTGTTGATTTTTTTCTTTAATAAACTATTATTTTGGTTGCGACAGGGTCTCACGTAGTTCTTGCTAGACTTAGGTTTGTTATGTAGCCAAGGAGAATGACCTGGAACTTGTGCTTTTCCTGCCTTCACGTCCCGAGTGCTGGGAATACAGGTGCACTGTACCATTCCTGGCTTGTACTGGGCTAAGGATGGAACACAGGGCTTCTTTTGTATTAGGCAAATTACCAACTAAGTCACAGTTAAAATTTTTACCCATAGAAAGAATGTCTTTTTGAAAAAAGGTTTTGTTTTATTTTTAATTATGTGTATATGTGTATGTCCTTGTGTCTGTATGTGGGTATGTGCACATGGGTGCAGTTGCCGTGGGAGGAAAGAGGGCACCAAATGCTACAGAGCTGAAATTATAGGCATTTGTGAGCCACCTAGTGTGGGTGCTGAGAACCAAGTGTGTGTCTTCTGTGGTAAGAGCAGAAAGTGCCTGTCATGACTGAGCCATCTTCCCAGCGCTGAAGAATGTGTCTTCATGGAACTAGTCTATTTACGGATGAACTGACAGGCTGGAGAATTACTAAATAAATACCACGCTTCACACATGAAATAAAACGTCACACTTTGAATTAGCTACTGCCTTTGGAAAAGCTATGACAGTCTTTGCATAGGACTAACATTTTGATTTTGGAGCGGTATCTTTAGTGAGTAAAAGAGAACAGCTCTTCACTGGGTTTTGTGTGCTCCAATCGTTCTAACACTTCTGGGTAGTTCCCAATATACCTCCAGTTCTGTACAGGAGCAGCTTCCCTTTGCAGATGAGTGGAACCATCTGCAAGAAACAGAACCATCTACAACCGACAGAACTACCAGTCAGCACAGGATCTTTCTCAGCCGGTGCCACTGTGGAATCTCCCTGGGCAGGAGAAACTGGCTGTTTGAATGTATGCTATGCATACATTCATAGGAAATTCTGGCACTATAGTAATATATAATTCAGTGTGTAATGCATCCACAGGAGATCCTGGCCTTGTTTCACAGCTTAGCATTTGTGCCTTTGCGGGACTTCCTGGGCTCTGTTCCATCGTGTATCATGCGAGTATTCAGAGGAGACCCTGGTTTTGTTTCATTGTTTATCACAAATCCACAGGAAATGTTTTATTGTATATCATATGTGTATTCACAGGAGATCCTGGATTTGAGTGTGTATCATGCATGCTAGGAAAGCATTTTACCGACTGAGTAACATTCCCAGTCCAACCATTAACTGTTAAAAACAAGCAAGCAAGCAAGCAAACCATGCTGAGGTCTGGCGAGTCTGTTTATTCTGTCTCATTTCTCCAAACGTGGAAACCACCAGAAGAAATCAATCAAAAGAGGAGGGGAAATGACTGAAGAGCAGACAGGAAATGCCATCCCAGCTACCCTAAGCCCATCTAAGGAGCATGGGCTCAGGCCACAGGGGCAAGTGAAATCCAATAGCTCCTTCCTGCAAGGACATCTAGGTCACCAGGGAAGAAACACCAACTGAGAGGTTGAGGAGCTCCACCATGATATATTTTCTTGATTTGTCCATAAATGCAGCCTTCAGGTGGACAAGGTGGGGCAAGGCTCCCAGTCCCTAAAGTCCCACAGCTTCCACAGCACCGAGCTTGAACTGAGAAGCCTGGGAAATGAGCTTAGGTTACTGTCCCCAGGTCATAGTGCAAAGTCAACGTAAACATACCCTTCACCCATACGAACTCATAGCTTGCTTTTATGTTTGCTATTGTAGCTATGTTCTACAGTAAACAAACAAAACAAAACAGACTATCTTGCGATTTAGCCCAAACACCAAGTTTCCGCTTCTTATTAAGCTTGATGCTGTGAGCGTTGTTTCTATGATTTTCTTATTATAGTGCATTATGTCTTCCTTCTGGACTGATTGTTGTTTGTTCGTTTAGAAGTCTTGTTCCACACGCAGAAACAGAACAGAAAAATACCAGCAATTTGGGATAACAGCTCTCTCCTCTTTCCTATTTAAGAAGTACAGCTTTAGTAAAAATGTTTAAGAGACTAGAAGTGTATTGTTGACCCAGGGGATAAAGCAGGCAGGAGACCTCCTTCCCAATGATTTTATTAATGGCTCCCAGCAGACTTTTCACCGCAGAGCCGGATTTCCTCCCATTGTGTCTCCTGGTGACCTCTGAGAAATAATTCTGCAGTGCAGGGTGCATGTGACACCTTTCAGACTATGGGCTTGTAATAATGAGATGTTTATACCTGAAAATACTGCCAACAAAATTTTATTACCAGGGTAAGGGAAGTACTTATGCCTCTTATGACAGTTGTTGCTCTTTATATTCTGCATCGTTCTGAAGCGATTTTGAAAGTGTTTTCCTTGAGAACCTTAGCCATAAACCAGAACTTGGGCTTAACAGGGAGCACTCTCGAAGTGTTTCACAGATTGTAATTGTGACTCCAGCTTTGGAGAGCTTCCATGTTTGGGGGCAAGAGATTGAAAAGCACAGTGGGTCTTGAAGACGTATATTCCAGGTGATTTTTGTCAAGGACAAGTGAATTTTTTTTTTAAACAAGCTTTGGTAAGTTCAAAACCATTCCTAGAAAAGATGTAGCTGCTATCGTATCCATTGTCATTTCCATGGGGCTTTCCCACAGGAATACCGTGGCGTCTGGAGACAGAAGGGGTAAACAACAGGGTGATCTCAGGAAGGGTGGATAGGGAGTCGCTGATTTCTGATCCCATCCAGAAGTCTTTTATTTATTCATTTAATTTTATTTTTTGTGTATGGGTGTTTTTGCCTGCATGTATGTTGCGTACCACGTGCATGCCTGGTGCCCATGAAGGCTAAGAAGAGGACAGTGTATCTGGAACTAGAGTCACTGATGGTTGTGAGCTACCAAGTGGGTGCTGGGATTCGAACCTGGGTCCTCTGGAAAGAGCAGCCCATTCTCCAACCACTGAGCTGTTTCTCCAGCCCAGTATCCAGAAGTCTTAATGTCATTGGTTGCCCTTGACATTTTGAGGCCAGTTCTAGCTCTTCTAGGGCTGCCTTGAAACTATACCCCAGTCTGGCCTGAAAAACTAGCATTGTCCAGCCCTTCACTTCTCAGCTTTGGGATTCCAGGTGGGTGCCACCAGGCCTGGCTGGGTGCTAAATTTTCAATCACTGCAGTTTGTCAGCATTTTGTCATCAGTGATGCTGGCCCACTTCATTTTTAGGAAATGGGGAAGGTAGATTTAGGAGTATTAAAAGAAAAGCAAGCCTGATCACTAGGAAGAAAACCCTACCAGGTCCTCCCAACAGCAAGCTGTTAGTGTCATTGGAAAGACTATTTGGGGCTGGGCAGACGGCTCATGCCATGTGAGCGTGAGGACCTGAGTTTGGAACCCTGACCCCCATGGGAAAGCTGATAGGCCGCGGGGTGGGGTGGGGNTGGTGCTCAGAGGCAGAGGCCAGCAGATCTCTAGTACTTGCTGACCAGTCAGCATCTCTGAGTCAGCTAGCCTCCAGTTCCCAGTGAGAGACCTTATCTAAAAAACAGCAGCAAAATCCCACAGAAAACTACCACACCAAACCCCAAGGTAGATGGCTGTCTTCTGAGAATGACACCAGACTTTGACCCCTTTGCTTTCACATGCACGCAGATAACCCGCGTCTGCACACACTCAAACATGCCTACATACCTGCACACAAGATAATGGGTTTGTCATGCTTACCAGTGCAGCACCTGGTCTCTTAGTTCCCACGTTTACATTGTGGGGTGTAGAGTTGCAAAGTGGGGGGTTTCTTCTAGATGTTTATTTTTGGGTATGAGGGAGCAATGTCCCCACAGCTTTCCTGGGGTGCCCTGATGCCATGTGCTGTAGGTCTGCTTCTGAGGGGTGACATCTTTCATTAGGGCAGGAGTTTGCATCTTTTACTGTGTTTCACCATCACTAATTTATGTTGTTTACCATGTAGCAACACAGACCTCATGTGCTCCCTTGCATCCGTCTCCAAAGGGGATGAACTTAGGGCACCCTGGCCATCCATATTGCTGACCTTCTACCGTATCAGGTCATTGAAGATAGCTATTGCTTTCTGCCTGGGCCAGGCCCAGTGTTTAGAGTTCAAGAAACTGAAACTCTGACTTAGAATTACTAGGTCCCAGGGTTTAGAATTTAGCAGACTGTGAATCTGACTTAGAAGTTACTTGGTCCTCTCACAAGGAAGCCACCCTTTCTCAGCCCCCCACCTCCTCCCATCTCCCCCCGAGACAACACAGAACTTAAAAATGCTAGGTGAAACTGCACACATTGACTCCAAGTTCAGGGAGTTTTAATTCAATTTTGGGTTCGATGATGAAGGACCTCAGTGTCCAGTCTGGAAAGGTGCTAGCTCTTGTTTTATAGTATCTTTTCTGCAGGTGAGACACTAATTCACTGGCTGCCTCAGGTAAAGCTGTGGTAATTGCTGGAAACATTTTCCTAGCATTTGACAACTGTCTTCTAAATAGGCAAGTCTTCATGCTCTGGACCCTGATGGGGTCAGGGTGGGCAGCACCTTGGTTCTTTGGTTTCTCACTTTGGTTCTTCTCTGAGCCTCAGGTTTCCCCAGAATTTACTGCTTTCCTCGGCTCCTGAGGCAGAGAAACCTTCAGCCTTGCCTGCTTGTATCTGTGGCCCTGTGAGCGTTGTTCGCCTGCGAGCCCTCGCACAGGCCACCCAGCTGCTGAGCTGTGTATTCTCCCTTTAGTAAAGGGAATTCTGGAGAATAAAGCTTTAACCCCGCTCTGCATGGTGGTGGTTCAGCTGAGAGTCTTTCCCAGCCCACGTCTTTGGGGGAGGTGGCCAGTGTTTGTCTTGGTTTTCCTACCCCTAGGAGAAACTGTCATTGATTTGAGGTAGGGCTAGAAGGACATGGAAAGGTGTTGGAAGCTTCTCACCAACTGAGAAGCAAGAATTTTGGCACAATTCACTGGGCTGAAGCATTTGTTATGAAGGATGCTGACATAAAAATAATATTCCTTGGGAGGGGGAGGGAAATGGGAGGAGGGGAGGAGGTGGAAATTTTTAATAAAAATAAAAAAAATTCCTTTATATATTTAGGTATTTTAAAACAACAGTGAGCCAGGCTTATGTCTGTGTATCTGTGTATATATGACCTTGGGTATGACCTCATTCCTTTCTGTAGACTTCTGGGACCTCAAACAAAACAGTTAGCTTTGTTGATAGTGAAGATATCCTATCTTGCCACATCCCAGTGTTAGACTTTTACCTTATCAGTTGCAATCAGAGGTCCCTCATTTAGGTTCCTTAGCAACCCTTTGAAGATGGTATCTTAGAATCCCACCACAATTCCACACACAACTGCTGCAAAGATACTGAGTCTGGGTTATCTCTTGGGGAGAAAATCATGCTCTTGGGTGGGGTGTCAGTCTGCCTCCTTCTTAGTGCCTCTCTTTCTCTTAGCCCTGCTGCTTAAGTCCATGTTAGCGTACCTCTATTAAACCCTGGTAGTCTTCAGACGGCCTAGGATGAGGTTCTTTCCTGTACCGCAGCCACAAATCCTGGTTTTAGTAGCTGAGGATTCTAAAATGTTAGAGGAGCGCCTCTAAGCACTGTGGTCACAGCGTCCTGTCCCTGTCCTCTGAAACACTGGTGGGTTGATTGATTAGCCAAACATGAATGTCTCCTGCTGTCCTCCTGGGTCTGGCAGAGAAGACTGTTCTACAAGGATGTCCTCAGAACTCCCAGTCCAGGGTGAGACGGCCATGCGGACGTCCACAGAAGTGACCAGTGGGGTAGGAGATACATGCATGGTTCCATCTGGAGACACACAAAGGCTTTTATCTTTTTTTAATAATAAAAATTATTTTAGAATTGTTTTGTGTGTATGAGTGTGTTGACGGCATGCATGTACACGCATCATGTATGTGGTCACAGATGTTTGTGAGCCACCATGTGAGTGCTGGGAACCGAATTTGAGGCCTCTGTAAGAACAGCAAATGGGAAGTAGAAAAAGACAAGATCTCCTGAGTAAATTGGGAGCGTGGGGATCATGGGAGAAGTTAGAAGGGGAGGGGGGAAGGGAGGGGAGCAGAGAAAAATATATAGCTCAATAAAAAAGGAAGTTAAAAAAATAAAATATAGCTTCATAAAAAAAAAATAGCAAGTGCTTTTAACTGCAGAGCCGTCCGTCTCTCCGGTCCCAGGAAGGCCTTCTTGACACCCCAGGCTGATGGCAGCTGTCTCATTCTGCAGAGGCCTCTGGGGGCAGATTTGGAGGCATCTGTCCATAAGAGGAAGAAGTTGGAACACGGGCTTGCAGTGCACTCGGGTACTTGGGGGTGACACAAACAGCTGAGGTTTGGAAGCTTCTGCCTTAATTGTGTGGGTGTGGTGTTGGGGGTGAGAGGGTAAGTGCTCTCTAATTTTCTGTTCACAGAGTTGCTCTCTCTAGCTTGATGATTCTTAGGTTGGCAGAGACAAAGAAGAGCCGTAGGTTCATGGTGGCCGCATCCTCCACCCTGCAGCTTCTCCTAAAAACGTATTTTCTTCCTCTGCTTACTAAGAAACCATTTGCCCCCGAGCTTCAGTGACTCCTGGGGCTCATCTTCCTGACAGTGTTCTGTAAATCCCTACCACATGTTTGTTTCCTCGGCTGTGTGCCCACTCGATTGTTGGAAGCCAAGGTCTCCAGCTAGACTCATT
>LOEQ01003241.1:135692-152706 GCA_001685075.1 Bramus lutescens | reverse complement strand
AATTGAACTCAGGACCTCTGGAAGAGCAGCCAGTGCTCTTAACCGCTGAGCCACATCTCCAGCCCCAGGAATGAAAATGTTATCCAATGAAATTGACAAAAGTGGAGCGTGAGCTGTGTTCATCTTTTTAAAGTTGCAGCAAGCTGGTGTGTGTGCGCACACTGCTGGCCTTATTCTGTGCAACGCTGGTGTGTGTGCACACTGCTGACTTTATCCCGTATGACTACACACCTCCTTGAAAAGTGTAGCCATACTACAGCACGGATAAAGATACGAATACCTTTTCTCTCGTCCTTTGGAATACTCTGTATCCCAAGGAAACTGTAATCACGGTCACTTAGGTACTAACATGAGGAGGAAAGGGTTATTTTAAAGCTTACCATCCTTCATAAAGGGAAAACAGGGCAGGAACTTGGGGTAAAGACATGGAAGCAGGCCCTGAAGAGACCTTGGAGGAGCATTGCATACTGGCTTGCTCCTTAGGGCTTTCTCATGTACCTGGAGCACCCGCCCAAGAGTGACGCCCCCCCCTCCCCAGAATGCTCTTCACCCTCCCATGTCAATCATCCACGGGTTTGCCTGCAGGCCAGACTCATGAAGACAGTTTCTCAGGTGAGATTCCTTCTTCCCAGATGACTTTGGCTTGTGTCAGGCAGGCAACAATCGAGTTGGCCCAATAGGTAAAGATGTCCGACCTAACATTATTTAATTTCTGAAGGCATCAGAATAATCTCAAAGGGCCAATGGCATGGTCAAGTCAGCTATAGTGTGTCCATCAGAACAAATAACACGCATAAGCCATTAAACAGGTATAAGAATTGTTTACCAAAGGGAAAGAGGTTATATTGGTGTAAGAGGACAAGACCAAAGTCCCAAGAGCCCCGTGAGCAGAACAGTGTGGGACGCTATGACCAAGGTGCATACTGAGACCCTCTGTGTTGAGGGGCAGAGAGCATCTAGGTGCCTTTTCCTCTGGTTGTTTTAGAGCGTAGTCTCTTCATCAAGGGAAAAGAGCAGAAGAATCAGATGGCTATGGTAGGATGGAGCGGATGATGGGCAGTCAGTCTGGTACACTGATGGCTTCCTGTGCTCGCCCTGTGGGTACAGCCCTCCTCCATGCGTTCGAATGAACAAGAAGTCTGTCCTCTTTGCACAGTCTTTTTCCAGAGCTCTCTTCTGCAGCCTTACCCTCTGTTGAGAATGCAAGCTATGGAACCATGTGGAAATAGTTATTTTTTTCTTAAATGTTTTAGACTGAATCTTTAAGCCATCAAATACATTTGATTCATTGTACACTTAATTTCAAGGCATTGTATCTTTTTTTATACTTTGGATATTTTATATACTTTGTGTATACTTGGCACACACATGTATTTTATTATTTTATATGTATTATATTTTATAAATTACATGTATTATTTTGTATTATATGTATTATTTTGTCTTTAGATGCTGAAAGTAGTTTTCTTATCTGGTATTCTCGGTTGAGATCAGCCCTTAAAGATGGTTTTACAGAATATGTTGATGCCTGCTTTTAGGAAGTGTACAACACTTTCTGTTGTCTTCTGTGGTACAGATCTTCCAGACACATCCAGCTCCCACCAACCGTGGTCACATGTTTTTGCATGAATGCTGAAATTTGCACAAATGTCTATTCATGCAATTGTGGTGGATCTTAGCCGAGGAAGGACTCCATGTTCTCCTTGTGCTACTAACCCTCCTGTTAAGTTTTCTCTTTATACAGTTTTCTGTGTTGGAGCAGAAGAAACTTCAATGTATTTTATAAATAAATATATATATATATTGGCACAAGTATTTGGAAATCCTGGGTGCCTCTCCCTCGTGATGAGTCTGCTGCCCGAGTGGTCCCGGTGCTTCTCCTTCAACCTCTCTTTCAGCAAACACCTGCACATTTCTAGGCACCAGACACCTTGTGAGGGACCTAGTGGTGTGTGGGACACTAGCATTTGCTCAGTCTTCTCAGGGATGTTATAGGAGGAGGGCTTTATCTTTGCATTTAGAATGAAACAATTGGTGTAAGACCTGAAACTTTAAAAATCAACAAGGGCTACACTGCCTTTCTAGCTATAACGCATGTTAGCAAAGCTTTCAACGAGGCACCTGGCTTTTCTCACCGCCCTTTTCCTGAAATGAAATTGTTCACCAATCTTTAGTTCGGAAGGAATTCGCTCCTCATCTCTTTCTTCTTAAGTTTATGTGTATGTTTGCAGGTGTGTATGTGTGTAGGGTGCACACACACACACACACACACACACACACGTGTGGAGGCCAGACAACAACCCAGGTGTCGTTCCTCAGATGCTGTCTACCTTGCTTTTGAGATGGGGTCTCTTTTGCTAGTTAGGCTAGGCTAGCTGGCTGATAGACCGTGAGCCCCAGGGACTTAACCTCTCCCCACCTCTCCAGCTCTGGGATTATAAACTTGAAGTGGTATGCTAGACTTTTTTGTTTTATGTGGACTTTGAGAGGGGCTGAATTCAGGTACTCCAGCTTGCAAGACAAACACTTTAGTGACTGGGCCACCTTCCCACCTTGTCTTTAAGGGTCGGATTCCTGAATGCCAGGTCTCTTCCTTCGGGGACCAACTCAGCTGTCTTGCAGGCTTCACTAGTCATGGTTTACTCCTACTGTGCTTATTAACCCCGTGTTCTGATGCTCATTAACAGGGTTCAGAATACAGTCCCTGCCCTGATCAGATTGCCCATGACAAGAGAAGGTTAGGTGGGTGACCTGGACCCGCCTTTTCCCAAGAGGTGCAGGACACAGAGAGCCCCGACCTCTGCCTGCTCAGAGGGGGCTTCACAGAGGATGTGGGACTTGGCCTTGAGGACTGGGCAGCATCTGAGTAATAAACTCTAGGCCAGGACAAGTTTGAACGGCCTTGAATTTGCTGGTGCAGTGCACAGAATGCACTTTGGGAACTGTGGAAGGCAACATGGAGAAGGTGACAGAAGGTTCCTTTACTTTCTTGGTACCAGTAAGCTGCAAGCTTAGTTCATCACAAGGGTTTTAAATCATCCTTCACAGAGGGATGTGCTCTTGAGAAACCCACAAAGGAGGCAGAGCTGTCATCCAGAAAGAACTTTGGCACCATTAAAGCAAAAAAAGACCACACACACACACAACCAACCAAAGAAAAAAACAAAACAAAATAAAAACAAACAACAACCAGTGACTTCCTTTTATTTCAGATCTTGACATCACAAGGAGCAAAGTATTTTGTGAATGAGATCAGGAGTGAATTCGTGATTTTGGTTTTGTTAATTTGTTTTGAGTCATGGTCTCCCTGTGGGTTAGCTTGGAGCTTTCTGTGTAGATCAGGTTGGCCTTGAAGTCATGGAAATCTGTCTGCTTCTCTGCCTTTGCTGTCCTGCCATGGTGGTGTGTGCTTGACTGATAATCTTATGTATACCGTCACGTAAATATTCCCTCCAGTCTGGTTCTAGTAGCCCTCACAGTCGGGTGCCCATGGTGACACACATAGACCTTGCTACCAACTTCTTTAGGAAATTTCTCACCCATGGTTGTGGGCAAGTGTCTGTTGCTACGACAAAACACTGACCAAATGCAGCCTGGGGAGGAAAGGGTTGAATTGGCTTATGGGCCGTGTAGTTCATCATCGAGGGAAGCTGAGGCAGGAACTGAATTAGAGACTGTGGAGGAAATGTGCTCACTGGCTTTCTTCCCATGACCTTGATCAGCCGGCTTTCTTTTAAATCCCAGGACCACTCTCACACAGTGGTCTGGGCCCTCACACATCAAGCATTAATCAAGCAAAAAGTCTGATGTCTGGTGCTCATGTGTTGCAGACTTTTCTTTTGAGCCACCAGCCAGCTCCCAAATCATGACATGGAGGGGTAATGTTAGTTACGAATGCTCAGCCTTAGCTCAGCTCTTATTTTGACATGTTTCTCTTCATCTACGTTTTGCCCCAGGGCTTTTAACTTTCGTTCTCTATGTCCTGCTCCGTGTCTGCTGGCTGGCAGCTGCCTGCTGGCCTCAGGCATCTCCTGCTCTTTCTCCCTCATTCTCTTCTCCTTCCTCCCTTCTCTTTCTCTTTCCTCCTTATTGCCTCTGCCTGCCAGCCCTGCCTATCCTTTCTCTGCCTAGCTATTGACCATTCAGCTCTTTATTGGACCAATCAGGTGCCTTAGACAGGCAAGGTGAAAGAGGTGCAACACATCTTTACAAAGTTAAATACACATCCTTACATTGTTAAACAAATGTATCACAAACAAATGTAACATACCTTTATAGAGTTAAAGTAGTATTCTGCAGCACAGACAAACGCAGCACATCTTGCCTAGTTAAAATGATGTTCTACCAACACTCCTCATGATTTGGGCTCCAAAGCCCTTAGGCAGATTGTTTCTTCAGCTCTGACATCCACAAAATGCACACTATGTCTCATAGGCTAAGGCTAGCTCTGCTCTTCACTTGCTGTTTTCCTTTGGGGTCCCTCCAGGGTCCTGGTATGATTAATATGCTGGGGTCTCCGCTGAAGCCAAGGCTGCACCGTCACCAGGACTCTGACAAGTTTCAGTTTCTCTCCATGACCCGGCCAGTCCTGCATCTCTCATGCCACATGCCAAGTTCAGCTCCCAGATGGTGATGCACCCTCGGCCCCCTCTGGACCACAGCGTCTCTGAACAGACCATGAGGAAACACTCTCTAGAGTATTCATCTTAGTGTTTCTGATCTTTGAATAATCACAGCTGATTCTTCTGCCCCAGCTGACCAGCACCGACTTCCACAGTAAAGCAAAAGTTTCACTTCTACAGATTCTTAATCCAAAATATCTCATAGGTGACCCCAATAGAGTCTTTGCTTTCCTTTGAAACTTCACAAGCTGGGTCTCCATCATCTTTACCTCTTTCAACATTGCTCTCTTCCAAGTTTATCACGGAACAGCCCATGAAGAACTGAGCACTCAAAGTCCCTTTCTAGCCCAATACCCCAAAGTCCTCTCATCAAACAGTTCAGAATCCTCATGGTTCGGTCTCTCACAGGAACACCACACGTTCCTGGCACTGTTTGCTTTTTCTGTCTGCTGTAATGAAACACTGACCCCAAGCAAGTTGTGGAGGACAGGATTTCATTTTATAATTCCCAGTTCACTCAAGAAAGAGACCTGGAGGCAGGAGCTGAAGCAGAGACAGGCCGTGGAGGATTAATGCTTACTGGCTTGCCCAGCCTACTATTTTGTGTGCCCAGGACTGGCACCACCCACAGTAAACTGGGCCCTCTTCCCCTAATCAGTCCTTAATTAAGAAAATGCCCCCACAGACATGCCCAGAGGATCGTCTGGTGGAGACACTTTCTCAACTGAGGCTCCTTCTTCTGAGGAGTCTCTAGTTTGTTTCAGATTGACTAAGAACCTGCACAGGGAACTTTCCACAGCATACAGAGATTCAGAGGGCTCAGTTGTCTGGATGGAGTAGGCTTAGAATCAGTGACAGCCCTCACGAGGGTCTCTTTGTGTTTATATCCAATGTTGTTGACACACTTTACTTCTGTGGGCTTACACAGAGTCTGCTTTATGCTTCAGGCTAGAGTTCCTTATTGAGTGAGCAGTTCTGTGCCTTGTCCTGTGGTGTTGTTAGAAGAGCCAGCTCCCTTGACAGCTGGTGGGGATGAAGCTGGACGGTTTTGCCTTCTAGACTGAGCTCCTTGGTACTGTGCTCTGTGGAGCATCTATGCTGTCTCTCACTCAGTGTTGCCCATAGTGAGGTGATGTGTCCAGGGGCGATCATCCTTAATCAGTTCGTCCGTATATTTTGGTATGTTCTTGTAAAACTCCAGGAAGCTAGGCTTGCGATTACAATGCTGAAAAACTCCTTTGTTTCCCCCTAAAAGGACAGGATGTTCATTTCTGTCTGAACTCCTAATATACCAGCCTGAACTTGTGTGTCTTTGACTAAGCACCTATTGCTTCATAAGGCACACCACAGAATTATCCAAAGCCAGCGAAGCAAATGTTCCCTGCCTGACCTCAGAATGTCACACTGAAGAAAAGCCAGCAGTGGTCTCAAGAAGTTTGTGGGTTGGACAGGACCGTGTTGTGTTCTTTTCCCCATTTTGTGACTTCTGTTTTTTTTTTAATTCTGAAGGTTTATTTATCTTATTTTTATGTGTGTGAGCATTTTTCCTGCATGTATATATATACATACCATGTACATGCTTGGTGCCTGTGGAGGTCAGATGAGGGCAGTGGATCTCCTGGACCTAGAGATACATATGATTATGGGCCACGGTGTGGGTGCTGGAAACTGAACCCAGGTCTTTTAAAATTCCGAGCCATCTCTGCAGCCCCACATGTTCATTTATTGAAATTGCATTGCCCTGATAGCGTGGTGACAGATGACAATGTCACGGTGCACACACTGGAAATTCTGATAGCCGTAACTGTGACCCTGTGTGCTAGGGTTGCGTTCCCCACAGCGTACGAACATTGCTGCTTTACGGTCTGGTGGCTGTGACTGACAGGGTGGCGTGAAGTGAGTCACAATCCCTGTGTCCCAAAGGTTTGCCATCCTCAGTTCTTTCCCAGTTTGCTTTCAAAGGCCAGAACATTTAGTCAAAAAAGTCGTTTTAAAAGGATTCATTTTTAAAGTTACGTGTGAGTATATGTGTATGTATGTTAGCATGTGCACATGAGTGCAGGTGCCCATAGAGGCTGAGGTGTTGGATCTTCTGGGGCCAGAGTTCTCGGCAGTTGTGACCTGACTAATGTGGGTGCTGGGGCCCACACTTAGCTGCTGCAGAAGCAGTGTGTGCTCTCCATGTGCTAAGCCATCTCTCCAACCTCAAGATTTATTTTTGAAATAAGAAAAATGATGTGTGTGTTTCTGGATGGCAGATTTGGTCAGGAAGCCATCTTGGTGGGTGGACTCTGTGTTCTTAGAAATCCACAAGCATTGAGTATGTAGAGGTGCCGAGCTTGGCTGTGCCCACAACCTATGTCAACAACTGAAGAGGGTGAGCGTTGGCTGATTGGGACATCAGTGTGAGGTGGAAGGAAACAGGGCAGACCAGTGGAATCCATGCAGTGTGGGTAGGAGGCAGAGGCAGAAGCTGGTGTCGTGATAACAGCTCGCATCCAGGAGCTTGCTAGGGAGGCCAGTGCTGGGAACTGGCTGTTTATCTGTTTAAACCCAGGAGTCAAAGCTCTGCCTTGGGTGTCACTTTGCCCAGGGGTGGAGCCACACCTGATTGTGCTCTGGAGCCAGGGCCATGTTCAAGGGACTCAGCTGTGTGCGTGGCTCTCTCATCTAGTGTTCAGGGAATAAGAGCAGTCCAAATGAAGTCAGGTGTTCCTTTCTTCCCTGACGCGCTCAGAGTTCTGGGGCTCTGATGTGCCACCGTGGAACCTTGGGTGGCTTGAGCACTCTTACATTCAGTTCTGTAAGGTAACTACACTAGAGATTAAATGTGCTGCTTTGGAAAGAAGAAAATTTTGTATGTTTTAGAAAACAAATTCATACTTTTTTTAAAAAAAGCAGCTCTTATTTTTTTAAAAAATATTTATTTATTATGTATACAATATTTCATCTGCTAGTATGCCTGCAGACCAGAAGAGGGCACCAGACCTCATTACAGATGGTTGTGAGCCACGATATGGTTGCTGGGAATTGAACTCAGGACCTTTGGAAGAGCAGGCAATGCTCTTTAACAGCTGAGCCATTTCTCCAGCCCCAAATCCATACTTTTAATAGATTAAAATTTCATTGCATCAGATTTTTATTTCCCTCCTTGGTGCTGGGGATCAAATCCA
Organism: Bramus lutescens; assembly: GCA_001685075.1. Classification (NCBI taxonomy): domain Eukaryota; kingdom Metazoa; phylum Chordata; class Mammalia; order Rodentia; family Cricetidae; genus Bramus; species Bramus lutescens. The sequence continues at coordinate 144,911 of LOEQ01003241.1, read as the reverse complement.
GACCTTTCAAATTCTATTACCAATGACCCAAACCTTGAAAGCTCCTAAAATCCCTTAAGAATTTGAAGGTTACATTAAACATAATTTTACTGTTTTAAAAGTCATCATGTTTCCTTATATTAATATCTCCAACACTATTAATGACTAACATGTTTCTTTCCACAGATGTAACAGTATAAGGTTTATTTGATTGTTCTTATTAAATATTTAATTTGTTTTCCAGGATAATACCACACTAAAGTTGTCTATGTAATAGTATTTATCTTAATATCCAGTTTTATCTATTGATTCCGTGAGTGGGATTATTGACTCAAAAGGACAGTGCACGATGCCCCAGTGTGCTGTGATGCAGTCACCTGATCTGCATAGCAGCCCTGTGTGAAGGCGCGTGCGTCCTCTGCTTTTCTTTGCTCATAATGTATGTATTTTGCTATGAAATCGCACTTTCTAGATGTCCCTGTGGCTCTCTGCTTCCTGGAGTCGTATGGTGAGGGCACATTGGTACCCTCCCCGCGGCAGGAGGGAGTAGTAGCTGCCTGTTAGGTGAACCCCAAGGAGAACTCGGTGCCACGGTCCAGACCCTAGTGCTCCTTATATTAATGACAAGTAATTTTGCATTCAGCCTTTCATTAGCTCAATTACAAGGTTGAATTAAAGAGATGTGGAGTCAGAGAGTCTTCCCGAGCTGCTGGAGGGGAACACAGCCCTGCTTGGGGGCTGGTCTGGTCACCTAGGCCTCCTGCTTGTAGAGACCCACCTTTTGGCTCACGAAGAAGCATCCCTGAGCCTGGCATCTTGTTTCATTTCCTTTTACTTTCTTAGTAGGTGAAGTTATGTTACACTTTTTTGACTTGGTCCCCCAGAATCCAGACTCTCTGACAAGCACCATGGTGGATGCCCAGCTCCCTGCTGTCCCCAGCATCAGACTCAAGAGTTTCTTTAAGCTTTTAAGTACCTAAAAATTAGGCAAAGCCAGATTCTTGATTGACCCCAGAAAAGGAGGGTTTTAGGCAAGCCAGTGTGAAGCAGCTTTGGAGTTTATTAAAAGACATTTTTGAAAGGCTCCTGGGAAGAAAGCAACCCAGGAACGGGTGTGGGCTTCTCGAGAGTCACACTTGTGTCTTTATAAACCAGGTAGAGGTTGGAACTATGGCCCAGGAGTAGAGAGTGTGTGCTGCTCGTGTGAGAACCTGGGCTCTATTATCAGACCCACATGGAGGTTCACAACTCGCTGTAACTCTAGTTTCGAGGAACGTGACACACTCTTCTCACCTCCATGGCCACCAGGCACACATGCAGTCAACATCCATGCATGAAGGCAAAACACACATGTAAAAAAAAAATCTAGAAAAACCCCTTAGCCATATATACTGTTTTGGTTGACTTCCGACACTACAGCTTGAGGATGCTAAGGAGCTAAACGAGATCCTCGGATGGTCGATTTGCACTGGATTGGGTCACAACTGATAAGGTCCCAAGTGTTGAAAGGGGAAGTTCATACTTTTACTGTAGGCAAAGTTTTCACCTTTTATTTGAGATTCGTAATATCTAGGACAGGAATAAGGTCATATAGGCTTAGTTCTTAAACATGGATGAGTGTTATCTTAACATAAATATGTCTACATAAAAGGAATATTATTTCTCAAGGCATTCTTCTCAGTGAGTGTTAGTTGTGCTGGGATAGGTTTCTCACATTTATTTAATGTGTTTGAGGCCAGAAGAAAAGGCATTGGATCCCTTGGAAATAGAGTTATAGGGATGGTTGTGAGCTGCAATGTGGGTGCTGGAAACCCAGCCTGGGTTTTGTGGATGAGCATCCCGTGCTCTTTTATCTGCTGAGCCATTGGTCCAGCCTCTGCTATAACTCTTGACTCTCAGCTAGTCATGGGCTCTGCTCAGGCTCCAGAGTCTCCCAAAGGGCCCGTTGCCTCCCAAATCTCCCGAATTTCCTGTCTTTGTATCATGCTTCGTATTAGTTTCTAGAGTTCATACCCAGCTCCCAAAGACCTTCTCCTAAAACGCATTGACTGTGTTCCTTCCAGGAAGCCCCCAGAAGGTTCTATGGCCCGTGAACACAGTAGCAAACCTTCATTCACAGGCTCCTCAGCTTGCACCAAACTGCTTCTCATGTTTGTGAGTCACTGGCCACTCCTGTCTTCCAGNGTTGCTGGGAATTGAACTCAGGACCTTTGGAAGAGCAGGCAATGCTCTTTAACAGCTGAGCCATTTCTCCAGCCCCAAATCCATACTTTTAATAGATTAAAATTTCATTGCATCAGATTTTTATTTCCCTCCTTGGTGCTGGGGATCAAATCCAGACCTTTCAAATTCTATTACCAATGACCCAAACCTTGAAAGCTCCTAAAATCCCTTAAGAATTTGAAGGTTACATTAAACATAATTTTACTGTTTTAAAAGTCATCATGTTTCCTTATATTAATATCTCCAACACTATTAATGACTAACATGTTTCTTTCCACAGATGTAACAGTATAAGGTTTATTTGATTGTTCTTATTAAATATTTAATTTGTTTTCCAGGATAATACCACACTAAAGTTGTCTATGTAATAGTATTTATCTTAATATCCAGTTTTATCTATTGATTCCGTGAGTGGGATTATTGACTCAAAAGGACAGTGCACGATGCCCCAGTGTGCTGTGATGCAGTCACCTGATCTGCATAGCAGCCCTGTGTGAAGGCGCGTGCGTCCTCTGCTTTTCTTTGCTCATAATGTATGTATTTTGCTATGAAATCGCACTTTCTAGATGTCCCTGTGGCTCTCTGCTTCCTGGAGTCGTATGGTGAGGGCACATTGGTACCCTCCCCGCGGCAGGAGGGAGTAGTAGCTGCCTGTTAGGTGAACCCCAAGGAGAACTCGGTGCCACGGTCCAGACCCTAGTGCTCCTTATATTAATGACAAGTAATTTTGCATTCAGCCTTTCATTAGCTCAATTACAAGGTTGAATTAAAGAGATGTGGAGTCAGAGAGTCTTCCCGAGCTGCTGGAGGGGAACACAGCCCTGCTTGGGGGCTGGTCTGGTCACCTAGGCCTCCTGCTTGTAGAGACCCACCTTTTGGCTCACGAAGAAGCATCCCTGAGCCTGGCATCTTGTTTCATTTCCTTTTACTTTCTTAGTAGGTGAAGTTATGTTACACTTTTTTGACTTGGTCCCCCAGAATCCAGACTCTCTGACAAGCACCATGGTGGATGCCCAGCTCCCTGCTGTCCCCAGCATCAGACTCAAGAGTTTCTTTAAGCTTTTAAGTACCTAAAAATTAGGCAAAGCCAGATTCTTGATTGACCCCAGAAAAGGAGGGTTTTAGGCAAGCCAGTGTGAAGCAGCTTTGGAGTTTATTAAAAGACATTTTTGAAAGGCTCCTGGGAAGAAAGCAACCCAGGAACGGGTGTGGGCTTCTCGAGAGTCACACTTGTGTCTTTATAAACCAGGTAGAGGTTGGAACTATGGCCCAGGAGTAGAGAGTGTGTGCTGCTCGTGTGAGAACCTGGGCTCTATTATCAGACCCACATGGAGGTTCACAACTCGCTGTAACTCTAGTTTCGAGGAACGTGACACACTCTTCTCACCTCCATGGCCACCAGGCACACATGCAGTCAACATCCATGCATGAAGGCAAAACACACATGTAAAAAAAAAATCTAGAAAAACCCCTTAGCCATATATACTGTTTTGGTTGACTTCCGACACTACAGCTTGAGGATGCTAAGGAGCTAAACGAGATCCTCGGATGGTCGATTTGCACTGGATTGGGTCACAACTGATAAGGTCCCAAGTGTTGAAAGGGGAAGTTCATACTTTTACTGTAGGCAAAGTTTTCACCTTTTATTTGAGATTCGTAATATCTAGGACAGGAATAAGGTCATATAGGCTTAGTTCTTAAACATGGATGAGTGTTATCTTAACATAAATATGTCTACATAAAAGGAATATTATTTCTCAAGGCATTCTTCTCAGTGAGTGTTAGTTGTGCTGGGATAGGTTTCTCACATTTATTTAATGTGTTTGAGGCCAGAAGAAAAGGCATTGGATCCCTTGGAAATAGAGTTATAGGGATGGTTGTGAGCTGCAATGTGGGTGCTGGAAACCCAGCCTGGGTTTTGTGGATGAGCATCCCGTGCTCTTTTATCTGCTGAGCCATTGGTCCAGCCTCTGCTATAACTCTTGACTCTCAGCTAGTCATGGGCTCTGCTCAGGCTCCAGAGTCTCCCAAAGGGCCCGTTGCCTCCCAAATCTCCCGAATTTCCTGTCTTTGTATCATGCTTCGTATTAGTTTCTAGAGTTCATACCCAGCTCCCAAAGACCTTCTCCTAAAACGCATTGACTGTGTTCCTTCCAGGAAGCCCCCAGAAGGTTCTATGGCCCGTGAACACAGTAGCAAACCTTCATTCACAGGCTCCTCAGCTTGCACCAAACTGCTTCTCATGTTTGTGAGTCACTGGCCACTCCTGTCTTCCAGCTCCTGCTTAGGCTTGTGCTGCTGGCCCGCTCGCTCCTTTACCTACTGGGGCACCTTCTGCACCTGAGGAAACCAGGAGGCTCATCCACAAATTCCTCCCGATGTCCTCGCTAGCTGCTGTGCTTGGTCGTATGAGTGCCTGGGGTTCATGCTAACTGCTGTGCTTGGTCGTATGAGTGCCTGGGGTTCATGCTAGCTGCTGTGCTTGGTCGTATGAGTGCCTGGGGTTCATTTTAATTGACAAACGCCTCACGGTGCTTGTGCCATGTGACCTGTGTGTTGTCTTTTTGGCTAGGGGCCCTTTGGGTGTAGGACTGTTTTCATTCTACACTGTCCCTAGGTGAGTACGTCTATGTAGGGAACTTAATGCCCCCGAGTCTTTGACTCAGTCGTCTTTGCTTCCCCAATGCTTCATTGTTACCTCTGAACATTTTATCAACGTCTCGTCTTATATCCTGTTTTTTCCTTTTCATTAAATATTTAAAATATGAGAGCTGGCAGGAATCTCAGCAGGTAACCACCCTCATTAGAATGTGTACCTGCATTGTGGTTTTGTGGTTTTTCCATTAACTTCTGCCCAGGAGTTTCTAATCTGCTTTGGGCTGGAAGCACATGTCGGTAATTGGTTTCTGATTAGGAGTCGCCTCTGACACTTCCTATTGAAATGTTTTACTGTCTGTGATAGGAAGCAGATGGTCGCATATGGTAGAACAGATGTCAGTGTTGAATCCTGGCCTTGAAAATCTGGTACTGTACCTTGAAGTGTTTCCCTTGGCAAATACCCACTTAGGATCTGCTTGCTTCAGTGTTGGGTGACTTTCCCATAATGTGTTTACCTGTCAACATTGCTTTGCATACACCAAGCTACTTTGAGGGTAGCGTTCCACTGTGGAATTGCTTACCCATAAGTGGCTAGAGGGCAGAATAAATGCTGCTGGGTACCTGTCAGTCAGTTTCCAGGATCATCAACACCCGCATGTGGCCATCCTGTTCGTCCTGTAACGTCTTCCTTATCTGCCCCATTATTCCATAGTTAGTTCTCCAAAACATGCTGTTATCAAAATCAGTTACTGTGCACATGCCACAGAAAGCTTGAATGTGTTTATTATAAAGTTTTAGTAATTCAAAATTGTGTTGTTGAGACAGGGTTTCGCTGTGTAGCCCAGGCTGGCCTCAGACATAAAGTCCTGTTTCAGGTTCCCAAGTGCTGGAATTAGAGGAGTGTGCCATTGTACCTGGGGTTTTATAGGAGATGCTGTATTCATGGCCTCCAAGATTCAGACAGATGGCGTGTCTTTAGACACTCCTGGGAAATCACAGGTGGTTTGTTTCCTGAAGGTCTTGCAGACAAACTCCTAAGAGATCTAGAGAATTAAAAGCCTGCGATATCACTTGATGAATGCCTGGAGTAGCTCATAACTTTCCAACCTCACGCAGGAGGCTGATCCTCCTTTGCTTCTAGGACGGCCAAGTGTGGGCAGCCTTAGGGGTGCTGTCCATAGCCCATCTTCTATATGTGCTGTGCAGTAAGGGTGGAGAGCCGAAACCTCGTTACTACTGATGGACAGGTAAGTTGGAAGTGAAGATCTAATGAGGTTCCTTCTTTTCTTTTTTATTTTTATTTTTATCTTTTTTGAGAAAATGCCTATGTATTCCAGTCTGTTCTAAAACTCCATATATAGTTGAGTTATGATAACCTTGACTTCCCCCATATCAGGTGGCTCACGACCCCATGAAACTCCATTTGCAGGGTATCCAGTGTCTTCTGAGGGCACTGTATTCATATGAACATATATAACCATCATTAGAAATAAATAATAATATAAAAATTATATGTACAGTGAGTGCCCTTAGAGGCCAAAAGAGGGTGTCAGATCCCCTGGAGTTAGACTTACAGACAGTTGTGAGCCAACCAATATGGGTGCTGGGCAGCAAGCTCTGGTCCTCGGTAGGAGCGGTTTGTGGTCCTTACTCCCCAGTGACCATCCAATCCCTGAATGTGTACTTTCTCTAATGTTCAGAAAACAGTAAATTAGAATTAGGGTTCTTTCTGTTTTTTAACGAGAGTAGATTCTTTGTGTCCTGTTCCCTTTTTGGTGAACATTATGCCCAAACAATGATAGGTCTTCTACAACAGACTCAATAATTGAAGTATCTGTCTCGTTCATGTAGTTTTGTGGTTGTTGCACTATGGGACCTTCTCCCTAAACTTAGTGGCTTAAAAAGAAACCAAAACTTCCTGGTCTTAGGAGGCATTGGCCTTCCTGTGGCTTGAGCAGAGCTAAGAATTCATGCACTGCTGTCTCGTGGGCCTGGTTGGCAGCCGTTCTTAGCCCCTCTTCACATGTAGCTGGGGACTTGAAGGGGAACCAGTGAGTGGCTTTGATGAGCCAATGTGGAGGTGACAGCACACCCCTTCTGACATCATCTGGTCATTAGGAGGGAGTCAGGGAGGGGATTGTTCAGGTATGTGAACACGAGGAGATGTAGCGATACAAGAGACTGTCTACATTAATGTTACTGCTGTAACATGGTCTGTTACAACAGGAGCTACATCAGCTTTGTTTCAGTGTGTATACCCGATGGCAGTGTGACAGATTTTGGTTAGTTAAATTATATTTGCAGAAATGAATGAAGAGGGCTGAGTATGTGTGATACACCAAGTTCCATCCCTAGAGTGTGTGGGGGTGAGAATGAATGTGTTATTCCAAGGGAAATTAAATTTATTTTTGTTCATGAATTCTAAGTTGATTATTTATAGTGGATAGAAAGTAGAACTCTCAGTGGTACATGCACAGCTTTTATTATATTAAAAATTAAGGCCAGAGACTACTTTCTGTTTTATTTCGTATATGAAATGCATTAACTTGTGAATTGCTCTCATGGGTGCCTTTATTCAGTAGCTTTAATATAGTTTGTATCTCAGCACGTTATGCTGGCTGAAGTCTTTGTGTTTAGCATGATTTTTGCTCTGAGTATTTTTCTCTTGGCCTTAAGTGGTGGGCTGTGGAATTGGCAGCCTTAACTAATGCTCTGAGTTCCTCAACATCTCAAGAAACAGGCTGTGAAGCACAGACTGGCCTTCTGCTCCCAGCCACTGGGATTATAGACATGCATCGCTTTGTTAGGGTGATTTTTCTTTGCCTTCTTCACTTGCTGTAAATTGGAAGGCATGATTGCCAAGAACATATTTCTTAAAAGAAACATTGAAGGTCAATACGTCTAGAAATTCTTTTCTCCCTTTGATGAGATACTAAAGTCACTTCTGAAAGTTTTCACTAAGAAGTAGCTGTTGAAGTTAGACACTGGTGGTAGACAGGCAACAGAGAAATATAGATTGCCTTATTCATTATAGTATGTTTACTATTTTTTTTGGGGGGGTTGTTTTCTGTATAGTTTTGGAACCTATCTTGGAACTCACTCTGCAGACCAGGCTGGCCTCAAACTCACAGAGGTCCTCCTGTCTCTGCCTCCCGAGTACTGGAATTAAAGGCCTGTGCCACCACTGCCTGGCCATATGATTGCTTTTTGTGTGCTAGCTCTGCAGTAAGGGCTTCTGAAGGATTTGAACTGTCTACAATCCAAGGTTATATTTGGGATTCTGGATCACTGAAGACAATTTTAAAGATACGTGTTGAAATGTGACGTTCTTCTCTGAGCGTAACACAGATATTACATAGTCATGTCAGAGCGTGGCACAGATATAACATAGCCATGTCAGTGAGTAACACAGATATAACATAGTCGTGTCAGAGCGTGACACAGATATAACATAGTCATGTCGGAGCTTGACACAGATATNACACAGATGTAACATAGTCATGTCAGAGCGTGACACAGATGTAACATAGTCATGCCATTGCCATCGTGGAGTCTGGTAACCCAATGAGCTAAGCGATAAGGTGACTGATCTATGGCAATGGAGCTTTTTACTGCCATCCTCTAGCAGATGGAAGGAGGGACGGCTCAGAAGCCCCCTCCACCCCCCGGGATTGCAGCCATTTCTCTTTCCCCAGCTCCAAAGGGGTTGGGGATTCAGAGTTAACTAAAGGGGGGGGTCTGTGTTTCATTTTCCATGAGGCTGTCATTCGCGGTAGACTGGAACTTCATGGCGATGCGGGTGTTTTGGGGTCCCCTAGTCCTGTAAGTAGCCCTTTACCCGTGCTCTGTAACAAGGCCAGTGAACTTACTAGTTCACTAGTTTGGACTTGGGTGAAGCCTTCTTTTGTCATTGATCCTTATCTGGGGTCATAACATTTGCTCAGGTCTCAGGAAAAGTTAACAAAACATAAAGTCACTCATGTTTGGACAGTCGAATGTGGCACCTGGTGAGGTCACAGTTGGCAGCAACTGGCTCGTTCCAGAGGCCCCCCTGGAGCCCGTCTGCCAGCTTCTTCAAGAGTGTCCTAGCTCATGTTGTGTTTTTCAGTTTGTCAAACACACATGTCTGGCCTTTAGTCATGGATTTTGACACAGGGGGATTAAAAGTTGAAGGTTATCCTTAGCTACATAGCCAATTCTAAGCTAGCCTGAGATTAGCACAAGGTGGCCTCTGTGGTCACTGCTGTTAGTGCAGTGGAAATCTGAGTGTGGTAAGGTGCCACCAGTGACCAGATGTCACAGCATTTTACTAGACGGCCACACTACACAGCTTCGGTCTTCATGCCTGGAACTGGATGCAACACCAGATAGCGCCCACATCTGCATTAGTGGTTGAACGAAGCCACTGCCAGCTGCCAC
>LOEQ01003241.1:107603-125077 GCA_001685075.1 Bramus lutescens | reverse complement strand
CTCTGCAGACCTTTCAGCTATGGCTCCTGCGTTCCTGACTCCTAGCTGTGTACCCTGCTGCTTTGCTGTCTGTCTTAGACTGTTGCTTGGCTGGGACAGAGATACTGAGAACAGATGGTGTTTATAAACAGTGTGCTTTTATCTTCTCACTTCTGAAGGCGAGGAGGGTAAGCCTCAGGCTCCAGGTCTGAGGGGAAGGCAGGTCTCTGTTTCCAAGATGGTGACGACTTCCTGCTCTAGCCTTACCTGGAGGAAGAGGACTGACAGGCTTAACTAGTTCCCTTTGGCCTCTTTCCAAGACACTCACCTACTCACCTACTCCTAAAAGACCCTCCTCCTGAGAGTAGTTGATTTCAGCTATGTAGCTACTGGTAAGGTGTCTGTGCTCCTGTGAGCGACTCTAATCACCCCCACCCCAAAAGAGACATTTAAGGGGGGGCTAGTTGGGAAGAGGAGGGACCAGTGGAGGATAGAGAGGGCAAAGGGGGCGGATTATGATCAAAATACCTTACGTACATACATGAACATGTCACTGTGAAGCCTGTCCTGGTGACCTTTCTATTGACTGTGATGAAACACCATGGCCAAGATAACTTATAGAAGGAAGGGTTTATTTTGGGTGTACACTACCAGGGTCTACAGTCCACGATGACAGAGCAGAAGTGACAGTTGGCAGGTGGCTGGGACAGCAGCTGAGCCTTCACATCTGGACCCACAAACCAGAAGCAGAGAGAAGTGACGGGGATTGGTTTAAGTCTCTGAAAACTTCACAGCCTGCCCCCAGTGACATACTTCCTCTAGCAAGGCAACATTGTTTAATCTTTCTCAAAGAGTGCCACCAGCTGGGGGCCAAGCATACCTGAGACTGAGGGCCCATCTCACTCAAACCACCACAAAATCTGTTATTATGAATAGTTAATATATGCCAATAAAAACCAAATGGGAAAAGCTGCTCGTGGTAGGAAACTTTTTCTCTCTGTAGCTCTCTCTCTATTTTATTTTTTGAACATTGTTGCTCTTTGGGATTAAGTTCCGATCAGAATCTTAGAGGGCGCAGAAACATTTAAACCGTAGCTTTGTGGTTGTACTTGTAGGAGGAGTGCTGTGACTTTGCTCTGTGGTCATGTGTGACAGACTTCAGTCCCAGCCAGTGGAAGGGCAAACCTTGCCGGCAGAATTGCCCGAGTGATGGGGAAAGCTTTTAGCTCTGCACTGGTGCGAGCTCAGACCTAGGCAAGCCCGCTCGCCTGACCGCGTAATCAACTTTGGCGTCTGTCGAAAAGCAAAAGACAATTCATGTTTGAGGAGCCTTTGACTTTGTGGACTTACAGCTCAACCACACAAACAAACACTCTGTGGAAGGAATTCTTGGCTCCATCGATGCTTCTTGCTCCTTCCCGTTGATCTTTGTGCTCCCCTCTCTTCCCCACCCTTCGTGCTTCTGTGATTAGATCTTGATATGCTAGCTGGGATTTGGAACATACACATCAGAATCAGGGCAGCACGAGACTGCTTTCAAACTTCCAGATGACTAAAGGAACTCATTTCCAAAAATTTAAAATGACTTCTATTTCCTTGTGTGCTTCGGTTTCCCAGAAAAGCTCTGGCTGTTCCTATCCCTTTCCTAGGAAATCTGTGTTTTGTTTGTATTGTAGTTTGCTCTGTTACAGTGAAGAGTGGAGTCATTGCTAAGCTGACTTGGACCACATGCATATTACACGTGTTTGGATCTCAGGAAAGGGGACTGTACCCTTCCATTTGTCCACTCATTCACCCACCCACCCTCAAAACATCTGCAGACTGTGCTCTTAGTCCCGGCATGCATTCTTCATGCTGGGGCTGCAGCAATGGGTAGGGTTGCTCACCTCACCCACTACACTAGCTCACAGTTTATGTTGCAGGTAAAGTTTTGTTTGTTTTTTTCTCTTTTTCAATTATAGTGGCCGTTTGTTATTGTGTGTCCCGCCCTCATTTATGCATTAATTAAAACCGAACGTTTTTGTTTTGATCATTTCTTCACCTTGTGGGCGAGGGAGCATTCCCGCCCTAGGCTCATGGACGTGACTGAACAGAAATGCGTGATGCAGTCTATCGGTCACCCTGCTCACGGCCTGGAGGGGAGGGGCCTGTGCAGTGCAGGGCTCCTGGGGACGCAGTGAGCAGGCAGGAGTGGGAGGCAGTCTTGGTAGCACTTAGAGGTCAGGGTGGCCCCAGGTCTTGGTAAGGGTGTGTCTCGCCTGTAAGGCGCAGCATGGGGACCCGTTAACCTTGGACGTTGCTTACTTTTGGGGCAGGTGGGAACTGCTCCTGTCCTGTGATCACGTGGGTTACTGTCTGGTTTGGGGGCCATATCCATAGGGATCTAGTGCAGAGAGGTCCTTGCTTTAATACCTTGAGATCCTCTGATTTCCTCAAGATGTAGGCATCATACAAAAGTAGGCCTTTACTTCAGGCCTTCTGTCCTATGTTTTTATTAAAAAGTGCTTTGTGTTCATTTAGCACTGCAGAGGGTGATTCTTATCCCTTAGAAGGTAGGGGACTACTTGAGAAGCCAACGAATGCAGATATAGAGGTGTCATGGATATGTAGGGCCAATCACAAGCCAGGCAGAGTCCATCTGGGCTCTTGAAATGTGTCCCCTGGAGCAAGGGTCAGAGGACACACTGCTGGTTGACTATCATCCCTGTGACCTGTTGGGAGGTTGGGGGTGGGATAGCTTTTGGAGGCAGTTCCCCGTTGTGTCCACGGAGGATTCATCCTTCCAGCTGTGGGTTGCTTTTCTTCATAAGATTTTGACTCGGGTTGTGGTGAAAAGGAAGAAAACAAAACATGCCTGAACAAGCCCTCGGTGTTCTAAATATTGATCTCTAATGAATGCTGTGCACACTGAAGGGGTGAGGGGCAAAGTGCACGTCCCCTGTAATTTTCTTTGTGAGTTTTCCAACTTACCAATGGGTGGAAAGGGGGACTGGCCGATAGATTTGTGATAAGCAGTTATGGTAGAGTATGGAGTCGACTGTGTCAGTAAATGGTAGGTGCCTGTATTCCCTGGAGAGCGTTTTGACGTTCTCTGTGCTCAGATTGTTGTCTACTCCTAGGAGAGAGTCTTTCGGGCGGGCGCTGCTCCTCAGCAAGTGAGGTTGGCATTGGGAGGGGGTTGGAAGCAACCGAGTGCAGCTTGTATCAGGGCTATTGAAGCGCGGATTGTTTCCCTCTGTCTTTGTGTAGAATGCAGAATTTTGGTGTGAAAAATGTTACATTTGTCATTTGAAGCCCCCAGCTTTATGTTTGTTTTCTTGCAAGAGACAGGTCAGTAGTATCAGGAGCCCTGGAGAGGATAGGACTTTCAACCCACTGGCTGTCTAAAACAAACAAAAAGAAATTAAAACATGGAAAAAGAAAAAAGTCCAACTGAGTAGATGAAATTTAATCTTACTTAGCAGTGAGTTTATACTTAGGTGTTTGATTTGGCAAATTATTGCATATGGAATACAGCATACTTTAGCAAAAAGGTATTTATTCTTCTGGTTTTCAATTGTAAACAAAAGAAAGGCAAATTATCTCATAGATGGTGCAAAAATGTGACTGTCTATGTTCTATCTCCTCTGGTGTTTGTATTTTTATGTTTTATCATTTATTTTTATTTTACGTGTATCGGTGTTTTGCTTGCATGCATGTGGCACCCATGGTGCAGTGCCTGCAGAGGATAGAAGAGCGATTTGGAGTTACAGTTGTGAGCTGTCATGTATGTGCTGGGAATGGAATCCAGGTCCTCTGCCAGAGCGAGTGCTCTTACAAATGAGTGATTTCTCCTGCGTGTTCATATTAAACAGAAGAGAGAAAAGGAGCAAAGGAGAAAAAGGAAAAGGTTTTCTTGGAGGGGGAGCCTACACATCTACTCCATGGTGATCTGCTCCAAGACCCTAGCCGATGCCTGGAACCAGACTGCAGCGCTGTATATTCAGTGGGCCCTTGTGACTGTGGGTCCTACAGCCGCACCTCCAGCTAATCATGGGTAGAGAACAGTGAGGAAAAGTGCTTTATCGGAACACGAATAGACTTTCGTCTTCAGCATTTCCCAAACAACGTAGTGCAACCACTATTTCCTTAGCATTGGGTTGGGACAGTCATCTAGATGTGAATTAGAGCACATGGCGGGACCAGCAGAGGCTCTGTGCAGACAAGAATATTGAACACTTGCAGATTTTGTAATCTAAGATCCCGGAACCAGTCGTTGGGGATACTGAGGGATGACTGTAGTATCTTACATACCTACGATAATGGTTAATTTGAGTTTAGGCACAGTATGAGCTGAAGAGCGATAGGCAATGCGAGGGTCATTATTATAGCAGGGTAGTCTCACGAGTGTAGTCCTCTTTGTCTTGATGAAAAAGGTGGGTTCTCATGGTATGGAGGGGACTTCTGCAATAATTCCTTTAGTAATAATGTTAATTATTTCTGTTGTTTGCTGAAAATCCCACGGCATCTTCACAGCTCTAATGTGCAGCCGTGCTTGGCACAGGAGATGTGCAAGGCATGCCTTATTAGATGTTAGCAACTTGCACTGCCAAAGAAGTTAACTACATTTGTGCACACCAACTTGTCTACCACCAGCTTTACCCGCTGAATAGTCAGAAATGTCGCTGTTTTATGATCCCCTCGCCTGGGAGGAGTTTGACCATTTACTTAGCTTTATAGTCGCTTGCACAGAATTGTCCATTTGTCTTGTTTGTTTTCTTTTGGATTTTTCCTCTTAAGAAAAAGATTTGTTTCATTTTTGCTTACTGCATGTGTCTCTTGAGTGCTGGGATTAAAGGCGTGCAACACCATGTCTTCCTTCTTGTAACTGTATTATTTTTCTCTTAGTCATTACAAACACACATATATTTGCATTAAAATCCCTGACCACTGGTAGAAAAGAAAATATTTTTCTTGCTGCTCTTCCACTCTCAATTTAACCTTAAAATGGAAGCGTGTTTTGGAAAGCAAGAGCATTGAATTTTCAGAGCTGATGTTCACCATGATCCTGGGCTCCTGGGCAGGTTCAGTTCTAGTGTGGATTTCGGGACTAGACGGGCAGCCGTCCTGCACTTTTTCCTGAGTAACCGGAGTTTCTGAACTTTGGTTTAAAGTCTACTGGCAGAGAGGCCCATGTTGTAGTTTGATATCAGAGCTTTGTGATGTCATCTGATGAGGTGTGACCAACACCTGGTGTTCTGTAGACACTTATGTTTCCTTGTTAGACCTTAGTTCAGAACCCCAATAGTAGAGTCACTTCTGTTTCTTTTATTCGGTAAGAACAAGGAAGCTATCCAAGGAGTGTGTGTGTGTGCAGGTTGCAGATGAATTGGAGCCCCAGCTGTGCCTGGTGCTGACAGCTCAGGGGGTGGCACCAAGTTCACTCCTGGCCCGCTGCCTCTGTCCCGTGACCTTCAGTGATGCGCTGCATCTGAGTGTGGGCCTGGCAGCAGCTGTGGGCCTGCCAGAGCTGGTTGCCCGTTTATCAGAAGGCTCGGCTTATATTGTAGAGGCAGATGTGAATTTTATGTGCATTTCAGAGACAAAGCCCAGGTAGCCCAAAGAGCTTTTAAAGGGTGAAGGAACTGGGTAGCACACCACCGCCTTCTAGCTTCCGCCTTCCGCTGAGCTGCTAAGTTCAAGTCAGAAGGCAGAGGTGGATGCTGCCGCAGGCTTCATTGTGCTACTGTGCAGGCTCGTGGTAGCTGTCCTGCGGTGTGAACTGAACTGCATGTTTTAGCAGCAGTGTGGGAAGCATCCTCTCGTGTCCACAGTCTAAGACTGGAAACACCCTCTTTCATTTCCCAATCGGAGGTTCATCACTATGGTTCCTGTCACAGCTCTTCTCGAGTGCTGGCCATGCAACATCCTTTTTCTCTTGTGGTCATCACGTGTTAATGCCCAGACCTGCCTCCCCCAGGCCTTGAGGTCCTGTTTGTGGTCCTTGTGCCCTGTCTTCCTCTCTTGCAAGTGTTTGCCGCTTCGTGGCCTATTTGCTTTTCTGGTGGTTCCACTTAAAAACTCAGATTTAGGCCTGGGACACTGGGAGGGGAGGTGTGGGTCTTGCCGTCCTCCTGTTTGTCTTTGAGCTCCAGCCGGGGTGCTGTGAGATGGCCTCCAGACTGCAGTCTCTTTCGGTTCAGTGACCTTAATGACGGCTTTTGCTTTATCTCCTTTTATAGCCCCGTGGTGGCTGGTTTGATGTCATTTTGTCACAACTAGTGTTATTTGGAAAGAGGGAACCCCAGTTGAGAACATGCCCCTACCAGACTGGCCTGGCAGCAAGCCTATAGCACATTTTCTTAATTAGGAGTTGATGTGGGAGGATGGAGCCCTTATGGTAGGTGGTCCTGGGGTTCTAAGAAAGCAGTCTGAGGAAGTCAACAAGGAACAAGCCAGCGAGCAGCATTGTGCCCTGATTTCTTATTCCGTTCCTTCCTTGAGTTCCTGTTCTGACCTATCTGGGTGATGGGCTACAACCCTGTAAAATGAGATAAATCCTTATCTTCCCAAACTGCTTTTGGTCATGGTGTTTCAGCACAGCAATAGAAACCCTAAGACAGGCCCCGAAGAGGTGAAGAACCTTAGTTTGCTGGCACATGCAGCTGTAGGTTTTGAGGCTGCTTTCAGGTGGTTGTGAAATAAAGAACTCTAGCTATTTAATGCTCTGTGCCCGCTCAGTCCCGGCTTCAGTCCGTGCTGGAGCAGGAACGTCATCTGTGGCTGCTGTCTGTGACGGGTCCTAGGGTAAAAGAAGGTCTGTGATCTAACTTTTGTCCACGTAAGGACTGGCTGAAGGTTATAGGAGACCTGAGGATCTCATGCTAACACGCACTGTGTTTGCCCCTGCTTCTTTATTTCAACCCAAACTTGCCCTAATAGGAGAGTTCCTGAGAGATGATTTTGACTTTTGTCTGAATGGAAATCACCATGAGTCAGGACACAGTTCAGAGGACAACGAAATAGTTCAACAGGTAAAGACGCTTGCTTGTGACTGTATGAGTTGTTTGCTGTCACCCAGGAAAAGGTGGGAGGAGAGCACTGTTGTCATTGAGTTTGTCTTTCGGCATCCACAGGTACACTGTATCCCACATGCACACACCCCTGCGTATATACATACACGATGATAATACACCTAAATAGACCATTTGAAAAGAGCTGAGAGTGTAGCCTCTAGCTGACTGTAGCCATGATCCAGTGCCACGCACACATTTGGAAAGGCAAGTTTGCTTTGCCCATGGGAATTTATAGCCACAGAATCTTTGAGTGTGGGGAACTTGGTTATGTAATTTATGCTAATAGAGGTGTATAGCCAGATCAAGTTCCCCACCCTTTTGGCAGCAGGCCATTTCTCTTTGATTGAGACACATTAAAATGAACATGCCTTTAAAACTCAAAGCGAGGTTTATTTAAAAAAATGGCTTTGAGGACCAAGCTTATGAGGTCTTAGCGACTGACCATTCTTGCTGCAAATGAACGAAAGAAACTTCTTGGTGGTAATAGAAATAGTTGTGGCTTTGTGTTTGTGTGTTCCTCAAGGGTGCTAGATTCCTCCTGGCTCTCCATCTGTTTCTGTCTGAGAGACTAGCCATTTTCCAGTCCTGCCTCTGGCTTTGCCTTAGTTCTAAAATTTCAGGTCTCTATTCTGACTTGGAGATTGTGAAGCCAATGGTCCTGTGTGATGCAGATTTACAGCTGTGCAGGACAGTGTGCAGTTAGCTCTCTCCAGGCTCCAGACTCCACTTGTTGACTTCCACAGGCAAGTAGCTGATCGTTAGGGGAGAGAGCTGCATGGCTGGTCATTAGGGGAGAGAGCTGCATGGCTGGTCGTTAGGGGAGAGAGCTGCATGGCTGGTCGTTAGGGGAGAGAGCTGCATGGCTGGTCGTTAGGGGAGAGAGCTGTAGCTGGCACCCCATGCCTTTGCAGCAGACCCTGACTGCTTCTCTGCCTCCTTTACCCCTGGAGTTGATCTGATAAAAGTTAAGATATGCATCAGGCCTGGACTGAACGTAGGTAGTGAGTTGAGACATGTCCTGTGCTGGTGGCAGAGTTGTTAGAAAATGATTCTTTCTAAAGCGAACTCAAAAGTGAAGCCGCCTGAGCCTGGGGTTTTCAGTGTGGGAAAGTTTCCGATTATGAATGAACACTTAAAGACATACAGAGTGATCCACATCTGCATATTATTTCAGTTCTGGTAATTCGTCCATAAGTTGTCACATTCATCTGAATATATGTGCTTGTGATATTTCAGTTTCAGCCTTTAACAACTTTATGATGGGCCCTAATACCATTAGTATTTTTAGTATTGTAATTTTTTGTGTGTATGTGTACATATGTATGTGTGTGTGTATAAGTGTGTACGGGTATGTGTGCATATGTGTGTATGGCTGTCAGAGGTTCACCTTGGGTATCATTCTTCAGGCACTGTCTACCTTTTCTTAAAAATTAAAAAAAATTTTTTTTTGGAGACAAGGTCTCTCGTGGGATGAGCCCCCTAGATCCTCCTGTGTCCCTCCCTCCCCCACTGCTGGCATTACATGCATGTGCTGCCACCAAGCCTGGCTTTTTACGTGAGTTGTAGTGATGAAGCTGACTGACTAACAAGTGACTAACATTCTTCACTTGCAAGGCAAGCCCTTTCCGACCCACTGACTTTTCAGCCTATTATTACATAACTTTTTTCTCTTCTTCCCTGATTGGTTCAGCTGGGCCCTGACCGCGTTTCAGGGTGCAGGTCTGCCCGACATTCTCTGGCTGTCCATTTTCGAGGTAGTTAGTTTGCCGTCTGGCCTGTTATTCCCTTCCCTTTCACTTCTTTTTCCATAAGTGACTCAGGCGCAGACTTAGGTGATCGACTTTCGCTTCTTTGTGGTCCTGCCCTCAGCCTTTAGAGTTGTGGGTTCCTTTCCAGGTTTTAGCTGCCACCCACAAGTTACGGGAGGCTGCAGTTTTATTTTCCTGCCGTCCAGAATATTTCTAATCTTTCTGAGTCCTTTTACCCATGCGCTACCAAGGAGTAGTTTCCAAACTTTCAAATCTGTAAATGGCTTTGGAGATGCTCCTAGGATCTCCATGGCTGACTCTTAGCTTCATTCTGTGGTGAGTTCTGGGTGCACTCAACCCTTTTTTGCTTCTAATTCTAGTCAGAAAAGGCGCTGGGCTAGGCACAGAGCTCCGTCTCTGGTCAGGAGCCGAGGGGGCCTGCGGCTGGAGTCTGTGTTTGAGGTGCTTGGGTCCAGGGGCTGGAGTGGGGCTGGAAGGGAACGGACACACATGTTTCTGGAAGCTTCCTTCCATTCACGCCTGGCTCTTCAGCCCTGAGTAAAGAGCCATAAAGCATGTCAACAGAGAGATGCTTATAGTCCATGGAAGGAGGGAACTTAACTGGCTTCTTCCTCAAACTGTAAATTCACTCACAAGCTTTGGGTAACTCAGCCAATCAATAAATAAAATAAAATAATGATGGGAATTTGATTTAACTTCCTGAAAATCTGACTTCTACCCACCGGTAGTCTGTGTGCATACGGAGTCCCGGGGTGATAGCTTTGCCAGTGGATGGACTCAAGTTTTGTTAGGAAATACAATTTTATTCACAAATTTTCTCTTGGAATGACACTAGTCAGGGTTCTCTAGAGGAACAGAACTGGTGGAATGAATATATATTTGTATCAAAAGGGATTTATTGGAGTGGCATACAGACTGCATCTGCCTAGTCCAGCCATGGCTGTCTCCACACAGAAAGACGAGGAGCTCAGCCAGTCTGCGTGAGAATCCTAAGGAGCATGCACTTGTTGGGGAACATTATTTTCAGGTGTGTGACTTTTGTTTACGATGCATTTGTTTAACGCTGTGAAACTGTGTTACTGTGCCTGTCTAAATCCCCTGATGGGCCTAAGAAAGAGATGAACGGCCCATCGTGAGGCAGGAGCAAGGATAGAAGGGGCTGACAGGCAGAAATTATAAATAGAAGGAGAAACCTAGGCAAAAAGGAGGTGGAGGACCTCTGGGGCCAGCCACCCAGCTACACAGCAAGCCATGGAGAAAGTAGGTTATACAGAAATAGAGAAAGATAAGAGCCCAGAGCAAAAAGGTAGATGGGATAATTTAAGATAAGACAAGCTGGTGAGAAACAAGCCAATCTAAGGCTGGGCATTCATAATTAAGAATAAGCCTCCATGTGTGATTTATTTTGGAGCTGGGTGGCAGGGCCCCTCAAAAAGGCAAAAGAGCAAAAAGACATTACACAACATGCTCTAATACAAGCAAAGGAATACCTCAGCAGTAGGGTGGATGAACTTGCCAGAGAGAGCGACGGCAAGCAGGCAAAAGCAAAACACTTCTTTCAGGTCCTGTGATGTGGCTGCCACCAGTGTGTGGCCCAGATTTAGGGTGGGTCTTCTCATCTCAAGAAAATCCCCTACAGGTGTGCCCAGCGGCATTGAGTTTTAGTTGATTCTCGATGTAGTCAAATTATAGCCAAGATTAGCCGTCTGGAAACAAACACTGAAGTTTGATATTTTGAGCCCATTCTGTTCTGCCTCATTCTGTAATGTCCCCGTGCTGAGGCAGTTTGTACGCTTTGGCACAGTTAGAATTCTCCCAAACAGAATTCATCCCCGTTAGGGCAGCAAACCACCTGGAAATGGGAATAACATTTAATTTTACAAGAATAGTAATTAACTGAATTTCAGTTAACTCTGGACCTCACCCCCTGCCACGACCAGGTCTTATGTAGCTCAGGCTGACCCCAAACTCTGTGTGGCTGAGGATGGTCTTGAACTTCTGATCTCTTTCCTCTACCTCCTGGGTGTATTCCTACAGCAGGACCTTGTGTATTGTCGGCAAGTGCTTCATTACTGAGCTATACAGTCAGCTGTGGGTTATCGATGTCTGTGTACATACACATACACCAATATCTACATATTTATCTACTATATGGGTTTTAAGTGTTCCTTGCACTGGGTTGTGATAGATTAAACATCGTGGCAGATTATAACCACAACCCTGAATAGTTACTTCAGTAATAATGATAGTAATATACTCAGTAACCTTACTTAGTAATATAAAAGTAACCTTTTAGAAAAAGGCTAAAGAGAATCTTCTGTGAAAATGGATCTTCCCATGTCCTTTGGAAGCTGGTGGTAAACTAAATTCCCATCATCCTTGACATGGCTGGACATGTTTTCTAGATGAAAAGAGGTCCTCGATTTGACTCTTGAATTCTGTTTTCCCATCTCTGTCGTTACAAAAGGATATGGTTTCTAAAGGATGCCTGCCATGCATGGTACCCCAGGTTCCATTCTCAGGAGTCAGTAACCAGACACTTGTAATCTCAGAGCTTGGTAGGTGGAGGCAGGAGATAGGAGAATAAAATCCTTTCACCACAGAGTTTGAGGCAAGCCCGGGATACCCGAGGCCTGTCTTGGGAAGCAAAAAAGAAAAAAAGATCCAAGTGTATGGGAAATAATGGGACATCTGTGGTTCAGGTGTGACAAGGTACACAGGTGGTCACATGATCTCAGACCAGCGTGGGGCCCTGAGGAATTGCTGAGCATTTGAAGGAGACTATGAGCTTTCTTCTGACTTGCGCTTTGTTCACGACTTAGGCTCTACACAGCTAAAACTCTCCAGGTTGTATCAGAGGAGCCCTGGTTCTCAAAGGAGGGCATCCATAGGGTATTAGGTCCCACATGAGTGCAGTGCCCATGAATGCCAGAAGAGGGCAGCAGATCTCTTGGGACTGAGCTGCCATATGGGTGCTGGGAATTGAACCTGGGACTTCTGGAAGAGCAGCCAATACTCTTAGCCACTGAGCTGTCTCTCCAGCCCCCCTCCACCCCCACACAGCACACAGGTGTGGATTAGAAGGATCATTGCTTCCTTTCGCTAACCCCTTTAGTTGTCATCTCTCTTTGGGGGCTGCAGCCAGGATGGAGGTTCCCTGAGTCCTGGTGAGTATAGATCACTCTGGTTCCTTTAGGACATTTTCTTTGTGTAATGAAGTTAATTTGCCGTGACTTCCTTAATGAGTTTTTAGTTAAGTGCACTGGGCATTTGGTATTCTGATTTGTTTATGGCATTATACCCTTCTGGGTTACAACTTAGATTATGTAGAGATGCTTAGCTTCTATTTCACATGTTAATACTTCTGATTCTCACAGCTTTTCTCTTCCTTGTGTTTTTGTATCTCCAGAGTGGACTGATTGGCACATTCTCAGGATTTCTCTATAGGGGTAGTTTGTGAAGCTTCGTGGCAGAAAACTCCTGATGTTATGTCAGACACAAGTTATTTAAATAATTCATATACTCGGCGAACATATGGGCCTTTTTATTTGTGCTTCTAGGGATTGAGAAAGGAAAGTTCAGGAATGCGTATACTCTGCTGGCCAGTCAAACAGTCTCCTGCCTCTTGCACTGGCAACACTAATAAGGAACAGTGAAAGCAGGCAAGGCTACGTCGCCCTCAGCGTGGACCAGAGCAGAGGGTGCAGTTTGCACATGTCTTCTTGTTTTTGCTGCTCGTCAGTTAGGACTGGATCAGGACTGAACAAATTTGCGGTGCTTCTGCAGTCCTGAAGTCGTCTAGTGTGGGGTTAACTGGCCACGAATGAGTCTGTCTTTCTATTCTGATGAATTTTGAAAATGATACTTTGTGTCAGAATTAGGTATTTCACTGTGAGTAAAGGGGTGCATGTGTACATATCCTGGCACACATATGGAGGTCAGAGGTTGTCATGCTCTTGTGACCACTGTTTTTATCTGCTGAATCACCTGACCCACCTTGAAGCACTATGTAATTTGGTCAATTGCTGTGTTTGGGAGTGTTTTCTAAATGTATAGCTCAGGCTGACCCAAACTCGTGATCCTCCTGCCTCCACCTCCTTCAGCAAATCTTACTGGTGTGTGTCACCACAACCTGCTGGAAGTGTTTAAGAGGCTGTTTTGTCAACTGTAAGCTCCCTCCTCTCCCTCCCTCCCTCCTTCTCTCCCTCCCTCCTTCCCTCCCTCCC
This sequence comes from Bramus lutescens, assembly GCA_001685075.1. NCBI lineage: Eukaryota > Metazoa > Chordata > Mammalia > Rodentia > Cricetidae > Bramus > Bramus lutescens. Next base: position 112,048 of record LOEQ01003241.1, on the reverse strand, counting down.
TCCCTCCCTCCCTCCTTTCACTGGGGATGGAGTTCTGCCACATGCCAGCTCAGGTGAGGAGAATGAGAACACCCCACATTTGAGTCTCAAACTGGAGAATGTTTGACAACAGTGCTGGAAGGATTTTTAAATTTTTCTTTTTTTTTTAAATTCTGGCTCCAATATGTAGGATTTGGAATAGAGATGAGGCAAGAACAGAAAGAAAATCTTATGGACTTCCAAGTGCACATAAATCATCGTGTATATAATCCAGACTTCCAAACGCACATAAATCATCGTGTATATAAACTTGGATCATTTTTCTTTTTCCAAATGAACCCAGAGTTTGTTGACCTGCTGTGTTCAGGCTTGCATCAGTTAAATGAGTTTCAACCTTTTCCAAAGTCCAAAGAGGTCGCTCTGTACTTCCCATATGTGCAGTATAAAAGGGAATGACCCGCCGGTGTCTGGTCAGGAATGGCCTGTCCACAGAGAGGATGTTGACACATCATGCCTTTCACAGTGCCTGTCACACAGCCTGGGAAAGTGGGAAAATAGCCCTGAAGGTACCCTACGATTCCAGTCCCTCTTCTAGAGAGTTCTGATCCAGAGTAGGGACATGCACTTGTACCACAGAGTTTCCCATGGTCCCCATCCCCTTCCTGTCCCAGTGGCTCCCGTGGCTCCTGTAAGTATGTGTGCCTGTGGCTCTTGGGCCAAGGCATTTTTGCTTCTTTGCATGACAGACTTCTTCCACTACATCACATAAAGTGGGCTGGGCATGTATGAGCATGTATGACCTGTGTGTTTGACAAATAGTCCCATTAGAGAGCTTTAAAAAATGACATGGCTTCTGTGGCAGCTGAAACACGTGTTAGGCAGAAATCTGTGAGGTGTACATTGATAACTCACGAAGAACTTTAAAGCCAAAGGACTCAGATATATTACTGTCTTCAGAAATTGTTACTTAGACACTGCATTTTTATGTTATGAGAGTGTGGAATCTCTCTTTCTCTCTCCTTCCCCACAACCCAAAAGTGCTTCCCCAGGGCAGCAGAATTAGCCTAAGTCAGGCAATCAGGCAAGAGCTGCTCTGGGAATTGTGGAGATGTCGCTTGTTTACACAGTCACTTTTGTTATTTAGGCCGGGGCAATCTGACAGCCTATCGGCCCCACCTGAATTCCTCCTTTAGTGGGTCTGGGTTGGCCTGGGAGGTAACTACTGGTTAGCCATCCAAGTTGGTATATCCAGGGTGAGACCCATCACTGCCTTCCTCATTCTCTTTAAAGAAAGGTTGCCATCGAGTATTTATGTCTTCCCAAAAGATTTCACAGCCCAAGATCTAAGTTCACATGGTTGAGAAATGCAAGAACCCTTTTGAAAATCTTGGTTTGCAAAATAGCCCCTAGCCCTTCCTGAGCAGTGACTAAGGAACGACCCTGAACTGTTGGGAAGTTTTCATTTATTTTGTAAAGCTTGCATCTCATAGTTGAGTTGCATGGGTAACTGCAATACCTTTCTGCTCTGTTCCTGCCCACCCATCACCTCTTCACGGAGGCAGGCCTTACTCTCAGACTGGAATCTCAACTCACTAGACTCCCCCCTCAGCTTTTACCGGAAGGCTAGGCGTGTGCCACCTCTCCCATTCGAAATTCTTTAAATGTATTGGGTCCATCTAATCCTTGAAACAGCTCTGCAAATCAGATGTTCTTGCTGCGTTTCTCTGTCTGGAAAGCTTCTCTATATGAAGTGTTCCTTTCAGCAGCCTTTACGTTCACCTCCTGCACGTCCAGTTTCATGCCCGAGAGAGCGGACCGGAAGCTTACTAACTTGATCTGAGAAGCTCTGCCATGCCTAGCTCAGCTGGCACCTCCTTAGCCTAGCCTTGTCCCTGGGGCTGCAGCATCCGGTAGACGGAGCGATGTGATTTTAGTCAGGGTTGCCATTGCTGTGATGAAACACCATGACCAAAGCAGCCTGGGGAGGCAAGGGTTCATTTGGCTTGTGCTTCCACATCACTGTTGGTCCCTGAAGGACGTCAGGGCAGGAACCTGGAGGCAGGGACTCATACAGAGGCCATGGATAGGTGCTGCTTACTGACTCGCTCTGTATGACTTGCTTGGCCTTACTTAGAGAACCCGGGACCACTAGCCTGGGAACTGAGGCGCTACCCATAATGGGCTGGGCCCTCCCGTGTCAATCATTAATGCCTGCAGCCTGATCTTATTGGAGGCGTTTTCTCAGTTGAGGTTTCTCCTCTCAGGTGACTCTATCTTGTGTCAACCTGACATAAAATTGTTCAGCATTGCCTGTGGGATTGTTTGTGGGAAGTAGCCTGGGAGCAACGCTCCCTTCTATGTTCTGCTTTGAAATGACACATAATAAATATACAAATTAATATGTCATGCCTAATTTTTATGATTCCTGGTGTATGAAAACCGCCCTATTTGATTAGTAAGCATTTTTAGTATTTTCTGTTGTGTGCCCTGTTTACTGTAGCAATAATCAGATTATTTAAATATTTGTCTGTGGTTGGGAATAGGATAGCCCATTACATATAACTTACTATTTTATTGGAAAGTTTAGGAAGTCATTAGCAGACTTAGATTTTTTTCTAACAGATTTAGAAATACATGAGCACTGAAGAAACAACAACCAACAAAATTAGGCCAGGATGGGCTAAGTGGCAGTATTCCCGCCTGGCTGCTGGAGTCTGGGGTCCCCTTCAGTACTGCAAAGAAAACAGCTTCTCCAGTAAAATGAAGCGTCAGAGAAACAAGCAGAACCACCACAGAGGTTTGCTTCAATTACCTTTTATTCCTGGCTGCTTTACTTTCTAGTTTTTGAAGAATTGGTTGTATTTGTGCACACACGTGTGTGCCACTGTAGCGTGTGGCAGCCAGAGGAAACCGTGCAGAAGGTGGCTCTTTCCTTCCATCATTTGGCTCTCCCCTCTGTGTCTTCTCGTCAGCTCCCGGATTTTGAGTCAGGGTTTCCCACCCATGGAAGCTGGCACTTTCGCTTGGTGTCTGCATTACCCGTTTCCCGGGATTTCCTGTTGCTGCTCTCTGGCACCTGGTTGCATAGCTTCCTGCTCTGCCCAGTGTTTACCTAGGTGCTAGGGATCTGAACTCAGGTCCTCACGCTTGTATGGCAAACACTTTACACATGGGGTTCTTGTCTGGGCTCCCAAGGCCGTGGTAACTACGGAGGGAAAGCCATAGATCATGATAGCGTTTCCTACCACAATGCATTGGTTTTTGTATTTTCATCTTAAAAAAAAGTTATCTAGAAAAATATCTTAAATAGTGTTACTTGGTTTTTGAAAGGTTCAAACTGATTTTTTTTTATTTTCTCTTGAACATTTTAGTTACGACTTTGAATGCTAGTCACGATGTTTCCTTTAAGTGTGGTTTTGCCTTGATGGACACAAGAGCCCTCATTTTTGTGCCTGCAGAGAATGGGACACATCTGCTTATGCTCAGAGAGTGCCATCTGCTGGTGGCTTGGGTTTGGACCCCAGGAAGAGACCTGTCTCTAAAAGAATTGCTGGAGCAGGAACTCAGCTACAGCGAGCGATACTGCAGCCTGAGCCTGTCAGGCTTTCTACTGTGCCACCCAGAAACCAAGGAGCTCTTAAGGAAAGGAACCACCCTTGCAGCCTGTAGGCTGTGACCAAGCCTGCAGGCCCGGCGCCCGTCCATCTCACTGTAACCAATACCCAAATTTGTCTTAAAGCGCTGTGCGCCAGGATAATGCAGGACGTAGGAAGTGGTTGTATTTCCCTTTTTCTCAGGCTGGGGGCTGTTAAATGAAAGCTTAGACGGTTTCTGATAAAAGGGAGCTAAGATTATTGTGGTCTGATTAATATCTAATTCCATTTTGATTTTTAGGACATTGTTCAAAATCACCAGTAACTCAAACTGAGAGATGCTTGTGAAGCAAAGACAGGTACCTGCCTGCACAGTTTGGGGAACCCATAATAGAACCAGGGGGTGTGTGTCTTTAAGGTACAAAGGCGGCAAGGAAGACAGGAAGTTTTAGAGCATTCAAGGTTATACCAGGTGCATTCTCTCTCTCCCCCTTCTGTGTATGTGTGTGTGTGTACACGTGACACATGCACACGAGTTGTTCCTCTGGTGCCAACAATCCTTGTTTGTTAAACACAGTATCTCACTTGACTAGGAACTGGATTATCTAGGCTGGCTGGCTGGCAGTGAGTTCTGAAGCTCCCCTGTTTCTGTTTCCCCAGCGCTGGGATTCCGAGCACTGGCCAGCATGTTCTACCTCGCTCTGTTTTCCGTATGGGTTCTTAGGATCTGTCTAATTCAGGTCCTTGGATGTATGTGGCAAACACCTTACCCATCACTGATATCTGATGCTTGACTGCCATGATTTGTAACGAGCGGCTTCTGTCCCGGGTTGGGCATCAGATTCTGGGCCCAGTTGTCTTCTTTTTTTTTTT